>WNGS01135315.1:0-17500 GCA_020271785.1 Procambarus virginalis
ATCATATGTTCTTATTCCCCATCCCTTTCACCTAACTTTTCCTGAGAATAATTTTGATAGCTCTGAGAATAACTTTTATGCCTTAGATGTTAACTTTAGATGTCTCTGAGGATAACTTTAATGAACGAAGATGCATTAGAAAGTTTCTCTGATGAAGGAAATGTTACTTAGAGATTAACTTTGATGACTTAAGAGATTAAATTTTTGATGACTCTGAGAATAACTTTGAGGATGTGAGTAACTTTTTGGAATGTTTAAGAGTGTCTCTGATATCTCGAAGAGTGTCCTTGATGTCTTGAAGAGAGACTATTTTTCTTTTTCCATGAAGCATACTGTTACTTACGAAAGTGCTGAAAGAAGTTACATTTGACTATTTTAGTTGAGGAAAGACATGAAAAATATGATGATAGTGACTATTTTAGTGCTCTACGAAGTATAAATGTCGGTTAAGAACAGCAATGATAGTTATCTTTGGCTATTTTTTCTTACTTGACGAAACATAATGACTGATGAGAAAGTGCTGAAAGATGTTTCCTTGACTATTTTAGCGAAGCGAAAGGATACTTTAGTTAAGAACATTGTTGGAAAGAGGCTACACTTGACTATTTTCTGTTGAGAGAAGTGATATTTCAGTAAAGAAATGACAGGGAAACATGATGAACGTAACTATTTTAGTTGACTGAAGAATACTTTAGTTCAGAAATGATGGAAGTGATTAATTTTAGTTGATTGACGATGGATAAAGTTAGTTATGAACAGTGTTGGAAAGTTTCCTTTGACAATTTTTTGCTAAGAGAAAGGTTATTTTAGTTAAGAACGGTGTTGAACGAGGCTAATCCTGACTATTTTTAGTTGATTGACAAGTAATTTTTTAGTTCAGAAATGACGAAAGTGATCATGTTTTAGTTGATTGGTGAAAGATTTTTAGTTAAGGAACGTTAAATAACATGTAAGGGAAAGAATACAGAGAACATATGGGGAACATGGCAAAGAACAAATGTAAGAAAAGTTGATGAATACAGTGAACATGCTGGGAATATGAACTTACAGAGAACATGAAAACATGATAAGGTGAATAGGGAATACAAAGAATGAACAATGAACTTGTGAAGAACATAGAGAATATGGTAAAGAACATAGAAACATGTAAGTGAAGTTGATAAACGACGTGATTTTGTGAGGAACGTGAACTTGTAGAGGAATATGAATATTGACAAAGAACAAAAAATATGGAAGGTAGCATGAATATTGAGTATAAAAGTTATAAAGAGAAAATGTGATGTACATGAAAACATAGAAAATATGACTAGAATTTGTAGAGAATATCAGGAGTCTAAGAGAAATATCACAGAAAAACGGAGATACTTGTGAAAATATGAACTGACTGGGCTGCGAACAATTTGAAGAACATGGAGTGAACATGGGAAACATGGTTGAGAATACGAAGAACACAGTGAATGTAGAAAAAAATATGTAAATACAGTACGATTATTGAAGGTTTGGATAAGTTGGGGATGAGAAGGTAATGTAGGGAAAGGGTAAGGTGCGATTTTTGACCGTGTGATTATTGCTTACTTGGGTAAACAAAAGATATTGAAGGTAATGTGTTATATGACCGTGTGAATATTACATACCTGAGTACAACAAGGGTATTAAAGGCCGTGATGTTTACTTTGATAGACTGGAGAGGGGCTTGATCTGAAATAATTTGATGAACATTGAACTAAGGAGTAGGACAAGAGCTGAAACTTGGTTAATGTCTTGATTTATTTTACTACGTTAGACATATAGTGATCTTAAATTTCAGGGGAATTGATCTGATAATAAAGAACATATACAAATGAGCTAAGGTAGTGGACTTGAGCTAGAGTTTGGTAACTGTTTGGACCTATTTTACTACCTCTGAAAATACCGAAGTTACAAATTTTAGGGAAATTAGTCTGTTACTAAACAACTTATACAAATGAACGAAGGTGGGGGACATGAGCTGGAGCTCGGTAACTGACTTTATCTTATTTACTGTGTCTGTTATACAGAGGGTATAAGTTTCAGGGAAATTGAATAGGTATTAACGAAAATATGAGAGGGAATAAAGGCTGAGGACAGGAGCTAGAACTCGGTAATTGTTCGGATCTTATTTACTACGTCTGAAATATGGCGGTTTAAAGTTTCAGGGGGATTGGACTGTTAGTAAAGCTGTTATGAGAGTGGGTTAAGGCGGGGAACAGGAGCTAGAACTTGGTATTTGTTCAGATCTTATTTACTATGTCTGAAATATGACTGTTTAAAATTAGGCTAAAATTGGGCTACTAGTATAGAAACTGCGGTCTTTAACAAATTTTGATCTTGAATTGGACTCTGATTAATTTCGATCATGAACTGGACTCTGACAAATTTTTACCTTTACTGTACACTGACGAATTTGTCTACAAACGGTCTCTGACTGATTTTGCTCACAGAGTGGACTCTGAGTAATTTCTGTCCCAAACTGGACTCTGAATATTTTCGGGGACAAAGTGGACTCTGACGAATTTTGAGCTTAAACTGAACTCTGGCGAATTTCTGTGGTTAATTAGACTCTGTTAATTTTCAGGGTAAAAGTTGACTCTGATGAAATTTGCTAACAAAGTGGACTCTGACGAATTTGAGCTTAAACTGATTGACTAATTTTCGGTCTTAAATGCATATAAAACTAAATGTTATGGCTAAGTTGTCTGTTTTCCTTAACAAAATGGACTTTGAAAATAATACGGTGTTGAAAACTGGTAAAATATGTCCGTAGAGTTTACCTGGAAATGCTGTGACACAAACACGATTTTTTCTAAATTTTTCCTATACAATTTTCCTACTTATTTTCCTCATAAGAACACATAACGAACTTCTAAAATCTCAGAAATTATTTTCCTCATAAGAAACCTTTAACTCCAAATCTGGGAGTGCTCAAATTTACCTGAAAACCATGAAGCTCCAGCTTTCTGTTCAGCAGCCATACACAAAAAAATGTGCCAACATGACTAATAATTCAAGGAGAAATGGTCCCAGTGACCACTCTGTGTACTGGCTCTGCAAAAAGGATGATGTAACTTTTCTGAAAATTATGGAAATCCTGGATAAAACTCCCGCCGAAAACAGAGAATTACTAATTAATGCCTGCATAGCAATTTCTAATGTCTTCAAACAAACTGTACATGACACCAAGGTACAACCAGCTGTGGCACAGTGCTCGGTGGCAGCGGCGCCTGAGCGGGGCGCGGAGTCGGGATGCCTGAGCGGGGCGCGGAGTCGGGGATGCCTGAGCAGGGCGCGGAGTCGGGGACGCCTGAGCGGGGCGCGGAGTCGGGGATGCCTGAGCAGGGCGCGGAGTCGGGGATGCCTGAGCGGGGCGCGGAGTCGGGGATGCCTGAGCAGGGCGCGGAGTCGGGATGCCTGAGCAGGGCGCGGAGTCGGGGATGCCTGAGCAGGGCGCGGAGTCGGGGATGCCTGAACAGGGCGCGGAGTCGGGGACGCCTGAACAGGGCGTGGAGTCGGGGATGCCTAAGCTGGGCGCGGAGTCGGGGATGCCTGAGCAGGGCGCGGAGTTGGGGAGCCTGAGCAGGGCGCGGAGTCGGGGACGCTGAGCAGACGGGGAGTCGGGGATGCCTGAGCATGCGGAGTCGGGGACGCCTGAGCAGGGCGAGGAGTCAGGACGCCTGAGCAGAGCGCGGTGTCGCGGGCACCGGAGCAGAGCGCGGTGTCACAGGCCCCAGAGCAGAGCACAGTGTCGGGGACGCTCAGCAGAGCGCGGTCCCGGCAAAGGGACACAAACAAAACAAGGCTCCAAAATCTGTTGGTATTACAAATGGGCTACCTGTTAGCATGGGATCGGGACGAATAAATGGAACATAAATACGATCACCCTAGAAAGTGCAGAAACCTCCTCAATACAGGTAAATGTACCAAAAGCTGTGAATTCTTTCACCCAGAAATCTGCAAGAACTCTTTGGACAGGAAAGAGTGTTTCAATGCTGAATGTCCAGCTTTTCTATAAGAGGTACCAGGCAAAGAAAACCGACAGACTACCACTATGAAAACAGCCACTACTCCATCAACCGGGATAATTTTTTAGCAAGAGGAGGAGGAGAAGAATGGCTAAAAATGACCAGACTCTATCACCAACTCGGTCAAATGCTAGAGAGGACGCAAACACAGTGGCCCTTACCAGAGCCTCAGATATTAACACCAAGTAAAGCATCCAGCACTTCCACTAACACGATAACATCATTTATATTTGCCAACATCCAGGGTATTAAAAAACGCAAATCCAACAAAGTTCACTTTATAGATGGTCTCCTTCATGAGGCAAATGCAATGTTTGCAGCACTAACGGAAAACTCACACTAAGGACTACCTTGATGGTGAAATATGGATCTCGGAGTACAATCTTTTCAGATGTGATAGGAAACAACGGCTTCTGGGTGGGGTCAGCCTCTACATCAAAGACACCTCATCTGTACTGAGCTCCTAAACACCTCAAATGATATGGTGGAAGTGCTTATAGTCAAAAATAGAGATCCTAAATGTAGTTGTTGTCCTTGTATATAAGTCACCAGAGGCAAACCCTCAGCAGTTTAAAGACCAACTAATGAAAATAGAACACTGCTTGGAAAACCTCACAAATCCAGCTCCGAACATCATCCTGCTTGGGGACTTCAACCTACGGCACCTGAAATGGAAGCACCTGGCTAATACAGTAATATCAGAAAGAATACCAGGAAGTAGCCTAAATGAACAGGCACATGCAAATGACCTGCTACGGATGTGCGATAGGTTGCTTAAACCAGCTAATAGTAGAACCAACTAGGAAGGAAAACACGCTGGACCTCATTTCACTATATATGATGAATTGATCGGGAACATAATGAGTACAAATACCTGTTACTCAGAGAAAACTTAAGTTGAAGTTATGACAACCATGGGGAATGNTGTTTAGCATACCCGAGAAAATAGGCACTCGATTGAAGCATCGTAGTGGTGCAGTTGTTAAGGAGAGTGTTATCGGGATCTTCTGGAAGGGGACGCCCTAACAGATTCTCGTTGTCTTCTCGCCTGGCAGCTTCCATCTCTGAAGTCAGTGGTTCCACGGCTACTGACACTGTGCTGCACTCTCATTCTCTCACCGAATAAGAGTTAAGGTTCAGGGAGTGCCTGAGTTGTCGGATGTGATTGCGGAAAGTGAAACGTGTAAAGTGAATGGTACGTTTGTTGAACCCTCCTGGCACACAGTGCAGGACGGTACTGTTACATTATTTATTGCAAACACTAGTAATGCCGACATCCATCTCCAGTCTGGTACCCATGTTGTAGATTTTGCCCATTACTCGTTACCGGTGCGAGTTGTGGATGATGTCTCCATGGATCATACTGTTTGTACTCTCACGCCAGGAGAACAGGATCTCAGCCAGAGGTGCAAGCGCAACACCTCAGTCCTACTGATTTTCCTGACTCTGTGGCTCAGCTTTTGGAAATTTGAACAGAAATAGAGCCGTTGTCGCCTTACCAGGAGAAAAGTTAGGTCTCACTCCTCTCATTACACATAAAATTCCACTTGAACAAGGAACTACTCCTATTTATGTACCAGCTTACCGTCTTCCCCATTCTCAGAGAGCAGAAGCCGATAGACTTATAGAGGAAATGCTACAGAGTGATGTAATCGAATCGAGTAATTCACCATGGAACGCTCCATTGATTCTTGTACCAAAGCGAGATGGGACTTGGAGACCTGTAATCGATTATCGAAAGCTTAACAGAGTAACAATACCTGATCGTTTCCCACTTCCAGTTCTAAATGATTTGTTGCAAAGTATTGGTCGAATAAAGTATTCTCAACGTTAGATTTGTTGCAGGGATTCTGGCAAATCCCCCTTGATGAGAAAGTAAACAATTGACAGCCTTTAGTACTCCCAATGGTCATTTTCATTTCAAAAGAATGCCATTTGGTTTGCGGAGTAGTCCAATAACTTTTTCACGGCTCATGACAAATCTATTTCGTCGATTGATAGGAAGTACACTTCTAGTTTACCTTGATGATCTCATAATCATGTCGCAAGATGTTCAGACTCATTTCCAGAACCTTGAAAAAGTACTTGCAAAGCTCGCTGAAGCTAATTTAAAAATAAAGCTTGCAAAATGTTCATTTTTAAAAGAGAAGATTAATTTCCTAGGTCATACAGTTACACCTTCAGGTATTACATTGAATGAATCAAAAATTATTGCTGCCCGTGATTTTCCAACGCCTCGTACCGCAGAAGCCGTAAGACAGTTCACAGGTCTTGTAGGATTTTATCGTTCATTTATTGCTGGATTCTCTATTATAGCCGCTCCACTTTACAAGTTGCAAAGAAAAGATGAACCCTTTGTTTGGGGAGAGGCCCAGGATCAGTCATTCAAAAACTCAAAGCAGCCTTGATTTCGTCACCTGTCCTTAGGTATCCAGATTTTTCTAAACCTTTTACGTTGGTTACAGATGCTAGTGACATAGGTTTAGGTGCTGCATTACTTCAAACAGAAGGTCACAGAGATCACGCAATAGCTTATGCTAGCCGTACATTATCTAAAGAAGAGAAAAATTATAGCGCAACAGAACGAGAAGCCTTAGCAGTTGTCTGGGCACTTAAACATTTCAGAGATACAATTTACAATTACCCAGTTCATGTTCTTACAGATCACCAACCATTAATTCCCTTGTTCAAAAATAAGAATCCAGTTGGAAAGTTTGCTAGATATTTGCTCACAATTCAAGAATTCAATCCCACATTTGGATATATTCCAGGAAAGCAAAATGTTGTAGCCGATGCGCTTTCTCGACACGTAGCTGCGATTCAGTTAAATTACCCAGCATTAGATGCTACAGTAGTAGAAACGGAACAGCGACAAGACCCCATATGGGCACCCGTCATTAAATTTTTGACTAAGCAAGACACTCGCCCGATTCATAAACCGCCAGTACCATTGAAAGAACTAGTTATGTTAGACAATTTACTGTGCAGAGTAGTAAAGCTAGGGACAGCCCCGAGGAAATGTTGTCAGTTAGTTGTTCCAGCTGTCTTGGTACCAACTGTGTTAAAAATTATCCATGATGCTCCTGCAAGTGCACATCCAGGAAAGGATCGTACACTCCAACAAGGTCGATTAAAGTATTTTTGGCCAAAAATGGCTAAGGACATTACTCATTATGTTGACAGATGTTTAACTTGCCTACAGCACAAGGGACATGTTTCAGGACCTAATCCAATTCAGATGTACCCAACAACTAAAGCTCCTTGGGAACGAGTATCGATGGATCTATTGACAAATTTTGCTGAAACAGAGAAAGGGAACAAACATTTGCTTGTAATGGTCGATAATTTTTCACGATTTTGCGAACTAGTTCCTATCCCGAACAAAACAGCAGAAACTATAGCCAGTGCATTCCATGACCACATAATTTGTAGATATAGTATGCCTAAAGTAATCCTTTCAGATAATGGTCCAGAATTCAGTAATAGTATTTTAACTAGCTTGTGTGATTTATATAACATTAAAAAATGTAGCATCATGCCTTATCATCCGCAAGTAACGGACTCGCCGAACGTACTAACAGAAAAGTGTTAGATGCCTTGAGAGTCACTTTGAATTTTGATAACAACAATTGGGATGATTTTATACCCTTAATTCAGTGTGCTATAAATTCTTCAATTAATGTTTCTACAGGAGACACACCTCACGCTATTCTTTATGGTACAGATAAGATCCTCCCTAATGAATTGATTAACGTACCTCCTACTCCCTTATATAACGTAGATGATTTTGTTCAAGTAAAGCGTAGACAAATGCAACTAGTATTCAAGAAAATACGAGAACAATTGTCCAAAGCTACAGCCGAGTTCACTCGAGCAAGGAATGAACGAGCTAAACCCAGTAAAATAACTATTGGATCTGTAGTAATGATACTTAACCAACACAGGTCTGGTCCTATGTATAAGTTAACTAAGAAATTTTTGGGTCCATATAAGGTAATCGAGCTTATCAAAGGTAACAAGTATAGATTGAAAATTTAGTTACAGGAGAGTATATAAATGAGCATTTAGACCATATGAAGTTAGCTAAAATGACTGTTGACGAGACTGATGAGGAAGATGACAATGAACTTACCCAGACAGATACTCCTATTGGGACACCACCTTCTGTGGTTGACAGACCACTTGATGTTCAGCAACCCCATACTAGCACTTATAATCTTAGATCTAGACCTCTCGTTTCAACCGTGCACTCACCACATGTCCATTGGCTAGATGATAACGAGGTTATCCCTCAAGATGATAGTTTGTCACATGCAGTTTCATCTGTTCCTGATCCTCAGTCAGAGCCAGAGTTGTATAGTGCTCTGGATGAGCTAGGTGTAGATATCCGCAGAATTTACAATTAAGTGCACTCTGCAGTTATTCTGTTTTGTTTTGCAAAATTCATTTGCAGTATTTCCACCACATGTGTCTTATTATTACCAATATATATATAGTATGAGCATGTTTTCTCAATTTTATTTTGTTACAAATTAAATGTCATTGTTAAGTCTACTGTTTGTAATTTTTTTTTACAGTGCTTGTCATAAAGATTTCATTAATGTTCTAGCAACCACATTGAGGCCAGTGAATCCTGACTGCTATCACGCAGATGTTAGTCTTCTTGTTCCAGGTCTTGTATATAACTTGTAAATATATTGCAAATTAAATATATTGTACATTGGTCTTGTAAATATATATATTGTACATGGAAAAAAAATCATTATCTAATCTTAAAATTCATTTGTGGTTGTTAGGTCATAATTTTGTTCATTAATGTAATAATTGTTTCATTTTGTATTGTTTCAAGCACATGCCATTGACACATGTTAATAATTTTGTTTAGGCAATACCTTGAGTTGTATTGTTCATTCTGACAAGTAGACATACACATGTTCTTCATACTAAGGTTGAATCACAGCATTGTTACCATGATTTTCAGCTATTATGTTCAAAATTTTTTTTTGGTGCATATGCCAAGATGCTAGTATTACGCACACCTGATCTATTTTCAATGTTTATTATGCAATTTTCACATGTAAGCCATTATTGAATGCCACCGAGGTCCTTTCAGTATTATTGTAACTATATAGCTAGCCAGAGCTTTTTGACAAGGGACGTCGACTTGGTAGCGTGTCCGAGCGGTGTTATATTCAAATTCCCCGCCAGTTTGGTACATAACCAATCACAGCCGAGTAGGCCTCTGACGTCATGTCACATTTAAAGTCTCCAGCCATGCTTGCGGTAGTCAGTCATCTCCACAGACCCACAGTAGTGAGGACCTCGGCTGGCCAGATATATATCTGTTTGTCTCAGTCAATAAACCTACAAGCGACTACGGTGTATAATATTCAACCCCCACACAAGGCAAAGAATAAGTGAGGCATTATTTTAACCATTATTTTATCAGTAACAATTACAGAAAACAGTTTTTTACTATGTGTAATGCTGAGCTGGAAGTTAAAAAATAATAGTAAATTATATTTAATGTCTATAAAGTTTATGGCATGACTATTTCATCTCTGTTTTACTTGACTAGTCATGTAAGGCATATTTCGCTTCAAAGAGAAAGTTACTTAGTTCTATCTAAGCTTTAATTGAATTCAGTCTAATATAATACTTTTAAAGTATAATTAAATCGTAGACTGGAAGAATTAGGAATTTGGGAGAAATAATAAATTACGTCGCCAATGTTGGCTGACACAATACTCCTCCATGCTTTCCTGGGAGCGTCTAGACCTTTCCTCACTGGAAAATTATACAGTTAGTATGAGTAGTTTTCCGACATAACGAATTTAGCTTATTATATCAGGGGTTAGCAATTTGGGGGGTCGGAAATTTCCAACAACAATCCCAATAATTTAGGTGATTTATTGCGTCTGTGTACGTCATATACGTCTCTGTACTCCCTATATTTCTGCAGTCCCTCATGCTCTCACGAGGGATAGTGAGTACTGACCAGTACTCAAGCCGGGACAGCACAAGTGATCTGAGGAGTACAGCCAATGTGATGGGATCCCAGGATTTTAATGTTCTCGTAAAGCATCCTATCATTTTTCTGGCTGACGCATTATTTGCTTGGTTATGCTCCCTAAACGTTAGGTCATCAGATATCATTATTCCTAAATCATTTACATGTTGCATACCATAACACCACACCCACACCATACCGCCATACCCACACCACACCCACACCACACCTGCACCACACCTGCACCACACCTACACCATACCCAACACCATACCCACACCATAATACCACACTGCCACACACACTACACCCACACCATACCGCCAGTAGTAGGGATGAAGCTCCAGCGTCCCTTTTTTTCTGGGAAAAAGGGAAGCTGGAGCTTCATGGTTTTCAGGTAAATTTGAGCACTCCCAGATTTGGAGTTAAAGGTTTCTTATGAGGAAAATAATTTCTGAGATTTTAGAAGTTCGTTAAGTGTTCTTATGAGGAAAATAAGTAGGAAAATTGTATAGGAAAAATTTAGAAAAAATCGTGTTTGTGTCACAGCATTTCCAGGTAAACTCTACGGACATATTTTACCAGTTTTAACACCTCATATTATTTTCAAAGTCCATTTTGTTAAGGAAAACAGACAACTTAGCCATAACATTTAGTTTTATATGCATTTAAGACCGAAAATTAGTCAATCAGTTTAAGCTCAAATTCGTCAGAGTGCACTTTGTTAGCAATTTCTTCAGAGTCCATTTTCAAACCAATTTTCATCAGAGTCCATTTTATACCAAAACCTCGTCAGAGTCCACTTTGTTAGCAAATTTCATCAGAGTCAACTTTTACCCTGAAAATTAACAGAGTCCAATTAACCACAGAAATTCGCCAGAGTTCAGTTTAAGCTCAAAATTCGTCAGAGTCCACTTTGTCCCCGAAAATATTCAGAGTCCAGTTTGGGACAGAAATTACTCAGAGTGCACTCTGTGAGCAAAATCAGTCAGAGACCGTTTGTAGACAAATTCGTCAGTGTACAGTAAAGGTAAAAATTTGTCAGAGTCCAGTTCATGATCGAAATTAATCAGAGTCCAATTCATGATCAAAATTTGTTAAAGACCGCAGTTTCTATACTAGTTGCCCAATTTTAGCCTAATTTTAAATTTTTGTCATATTTCATCATATTTAATCATTTTTGTCATATTTCAGACATAGTAAATAAGATCTGAACAAATACCAAGTTCTAGCTCCTGTTCCCCGCCTTAACCCACTCCCATAACAGCTTTACTAACAGTCCAATCCCCCTGAAATTTTAAACATCCATATTTCAGACGTAGTAAATAAGATCCGAACAATTACCGAGTTCTAGCTCCTGTCCTCAGCCTATATTCCCTCTCATATCTTCGTTAATACCTATTCAATTTCCCTGAAACTTATACCCTCTGTATAACAGACACAGTAAATAAGATAAAGTCAGTTACCGAGCTCCAGCTCATGTCCTCCACCTTAGTTCATTTGTATAAGTTGTTTAGTAACAGACTAATTTCCCTAAAATTTGTAACTTCGGTATTTTCAGAGGTAGTAAAATAGGTCCAAACAGTTACCAAATTCTAGCTCAAGTCCACTACCTTAGCTCATTTGTACATGTTCTTTATTATCAGATCAATTCCCCTGAAATTTAAGATCACTATATGTCTAACGTAGTAAAATAAATCAAGACATTAACCAAGTTTCAGCTCTTGTCCTACTCCTAAGTTCAATGTTCATCAAATTATTTCAGATCAAGCCCCTCTCCAGTCTATCAAAGTAAACATCACGGCCTTTAATACCCTTGTTGTACTCAGCTATGTAATATTCACACGGTCATATAACACATTACCTTCAATATCTTTTGTTTACCCAAGTAAGCAATAATCACACGGTCAAAAATCGCACCTTACCCTTTCCCTACATTACCTTCTCATCCCAACTTATCCAAACCTTCAATAATCGTACTGTATTTACATATTTTTTTCTACATTCACTGTGTTCTTCGTATTCTCATCCATGTTTCCCATGTTCACTCCATGTTCTTCAAATTGTTCACAGCCCAGTCAGTTCATATTTTCACAAGTATCTCCGTTTTTCTGTGATCTTTCTCTTAGACTCCTGATATTCTCTACAAATTCTAGTCATATTTTCTATGTTTTCATGTACATCACATTTTCTCTTTATAACTTTTATACTCAATATTCATGCTACCTTCCATATTTTTTGTTCTTTGTCAATATTCATATTCCTCTACAAGTTTCACTTACATGTTTCTATGTTCTTTGCCATATTCTCTATGTTCTTCACAAGTTCATTGTTCATTCTTTGTATTCCCTATTCACCTTATCATGTTTTCATGTTCTCTGTAAGTTCATATTCCCAGCATGTTCACTGTATTCATCAACTTTTCTTACATTTGTTCTTTGCCATGTTCCCCATATGTTCTCTGTATTCTTTCCCTTACATGTTATTTAACGTTCCTTAACTAAAAATCTTTCACCAATCAACTAAGATCACTTTCGTCATTTCTGAACTAAAAAATTACTTGTCAATCAACTAAAAATAGTCAGGATTAGCCTCGTTCAACACCGTTCTTAACTAAAATAACCTTTCTCTTAGCAAAAAATTGTCAAAGGAAACTTTCCAACACTGTTCATAACTAACTTTATCCATCGTCAATCAACTAAAAATAATCACTTTCATCATTTCTGAACTAAAGTATTCGTCAGTCAACTAAAATAGTTACGTACATCATGTTTCCCTGTCATTTCTTTACTGAAATATCACTTCTCTCAACAGAAAATAGTCAAGTGTAGCCTCTTTCCAACACTGTTCTTAACTAAAGTATCCTTTCGCTTCGCTAAAATAGTCAAGGAAACATCTTTCAGCACTTTCTCATCAGTCATTATGTTTCGTCAAGTAAGAAAAAATAGCCAAAGATAACTATCATCGCTGTTCTTAACCGACATTTATACTTCGTAGAGCACAAAAATAGTCACTATCATCATATTTTTCATGTCTTTCCTCAACTAAAATAGTCAAATGTAACTTCTTTCAGCACTTTCGTAAGTAACAGTATGCTTCATGGAATAAGAAAAATAGTCAAAGTCTCTCTTCAAGACATCAAGGACACTCTTCGAGATATCAGAGACACTCTTAAACATTCCAAAAAGTTACTCACATCCTCAAAGTTATTCTCAGAATCATCAAAAAGTTAATCTCTTAAGTCATCAAAGTTAATCTCTAAGTAACATTTCCTTTATCAGAGAAACTTTCTAATGCATCTTCGTTCATTAAAGTTATCCTCAGAGACATCCAAAGTTAACATCTAAGGCATAAAAGTTATTCTCAGAGCTATCAAAATTATTCTCAGAGTCATCAAAGGTATTCTCGAAGTCATCAAAAAAGGTATTTTCACGTACTCAAAAGTTAATCTTGGTCACCACAGTTGTTCTATAAATTATTCTCAGAGACATCAAAATATACTCTTCAATACATCAAAGACACAAACAAAATACTTCTCAAGTCCACAAAAGTTAATCTCAGAGCTATCAAAAGTTATTCTCAGACATCTTCATCCATAAAAGTTATTCTCAGAGACATCAAAGTTATTCTCCATGTCACCGAAGTTATTCCCAGAGATACCAAAGTTTTTCTCAGAGATTTCAAAAGTTAATCTCAGTCATCAAAAGGTACTTTCGTGTTCTCAAAGATAATCTCAGAGACATCAAAGTCTTTCTCCGAGTCATCAAAAGTTATTCTCAGAGCTATCAAAAAGTTAATCTCAGTCGTCAGAGAAATTTTCCAAGACATCTTCGTTCATTAAAGTTAATCTCTAAGTCATAAAAGTTATTCCCAGTGACATTAAAATTAATCTCTGTCATCAAAAGTTAATCAAATGCTATTCTCTAACTAACCTTTCGTTCATCGGAAAAGCTTTCTAAGACATCTTCGTTCATCAAAGTTGTTCTCTAAGTCTTCAAAGTTGTTCTCAAAGTCATCAAAGTTAATCTCTATGTCACATTCGCTCATCAGAGAAACTTTCCAAAACATCTTTATTCATAAAGTTATTCTCAGAGACATCAAAATATACTCTCATGTCCTCAAAGTTAATCTCTTAAGTCATCAAAGTTAATCTCTATGTCATCAAAGTTAATCGCTGAGCTAACAAAAGTTATTCTCAGAGCTAGCAAAAGTTATTTCAGTGTCATCAAAGGTAATCTCTAAGTCACTTTCATTCATCAAAGTTAATCTCAGAGTCGTCAAAGGTAATCTCGAACTCACTCTCGTTCATCAAAAGTAGTTTTCAAAGACATCAAAGTTATTCTCAGAGTTATCCAAAGATATTTTCAGTGTCATCAAAGGTAATCTCTAACTCACTTTCATTCATCAAAGTTTATCTTAGAGTCATCAAAGGTAATCTCTAACTCCCCCTTTGTTCGTCAAAAGATGTTCTCTAAGTCACTTCGTTCATCAAAGAAACTCTCCTTCTTCCAACAAGTTATACTTCAAGACATCAATGTTGTTCTCTAAAACATCTTCAGGCATAAAATTTCTCTCCAAAATGTAACTATTTCAGCTTTTCATGTCAAACTTACTTACATTTCTGTTAACTTACCTTAAAACAATTCTCTGAAAACACTGCATAAACCTAAACCTAACCTAACCTAACCTAACCTAACCTAACTTAACTTACCTAACTTAACCTAATTTACCTAACCTAACTAACTTAACCTATCCTAACTTAACTTGCATAACCTAACCTAGCCTAACCTAACTTACCTAACTTAATCTAATTTAACTAACATAACTAACTTAACCTATCCTAACTTAACTTGCATAACCTAACCTAACCTAATGTAACCTAACTTAACCTATCCTAACTTAACTTGCATAACCTAACCTAACCTAACTTAACTAACCTAACCTAACATAACCTAACCTAGCCTCGCCTAACCTAACCTAACCAAACTTAACCTGACTTAACTTGCATAACCTAAACTAACCTAACTTAACTAACCTCACCTAACGTAACCTAACCTAGCCTAACCTAACTTACCTAACCTAACTTAACCTGACTTAACTTGCATAACCTAACCTAACTTGCATAACCTAACCTAACCTAATGTAATGTAACTTACCTAACCTAACCTAACTTAACCTGACTTAACTTGCATAACCTAACCTAACTTAACTTGCATAACCTAACCTATCTTAATTTAATTTAAAACACTTTCGCGCTTTCGGCGAAGCGTAAAAAAACTTACCCTAAGTGCTTTCGGTGTCTCGCGCGCTTAAGCGGTACGGGCGAAAAGTGTATACTCTTTTTACTGTCCTGACACTATTTGTAGACCTACGTATTTAAATTTGGTATCACTGTGTTCGCAATAGAATTCTCTATAAGAACATACATTTAAATACTGCCAAAGCACAAGGAATATCAACACCAAATAAAAATGTATTGGGATCACTTGGCGAGAGCGCCAAACAGCAACAAAATGTTTCCACTCTCTTAATGATTGCGATGACCACATTTATCCTACATCGTTAATTATGGTATCATTGGAACCGCAATAAAATTCTCTATACGGACATATGCATATGAATGTATAATCAATGTTGTTGCCCACCCGCAAGAGTGTGGGAAGTTGACGAGGAGTTAGCCGCGAGCGCACTGCCGAAAACACAAGCGGGCAATCACGCGTAGAATGTTTATACATTTATACGTGTCGTGACTATAATATTCTATGTACGTATTTCTTTTTTGTAGCAATGTGTGCGCAATAAAATTTTCTATAAGAAGAAATGTATAAAAAGTTTACAAATCATATGTACGCGAAGCGACAAAGATAAACCAAAGTGGCTCACTATGCGTGCGCGGCAAAAATAAACACAATGTTTTCGTTCCTTGCATGTTTGTCAAGTTTATACTTGTTTAAACACTTTATTATTTGACCGGGTCGGCTGAGATGCCATGTGGTCGTTGAGGGAAAACGGGAATTTCATGGAGAACATTTTGAGACTTACCAAAATAAAATCGAATAATAAATAAAATTTATACAATTATTTAACCATTCGACGCACGGGCTCGTCCGGCGGGCAGAATCAGGAGAAAAAGATTGGACGCTAACGCTAGTCCGCTAAGCGCGAAAGTGTTGCATAACCTAACCTAACCTAACTTAACTTGCATAACCTAACCTTACCTAATGTAATGTAACTTACCTAACCTAACCTAACTTAACTTGCATAACCTAACCTAACCTAATGTAATGTAACTAACCTAATGTAATGTAACCTAACCTAACCTAACTTAACCTGACTTAACTTGCA
Source organism: Procambarus virginalis (assembly GCA_020271785.1). Classification (NCBI taxonomy): domain Eukaryota; kingdom Metazoa; phylum Arthropoda; class Malacostraca; order Decapoda; family Cambaridae; genus Procambarus; species Procambarus virginalis. Next base: position 16,393 of record WNGS01135315.1, read on the forward strand.
TAACCTAACCTAACTTAACTTGCATAACCTAACCTAACTTAACTTGCATAACCTAACCTAACCTAATGTAATGTAACTTACCTAACCTAACCTAACTTAACCTAACTTAACTTGCATAACCTAACCTAACTTAACTTGCATAACCTAACCTAACTTAACTTGCATAACCTAACCTAACCTAATGTAACCTAACTTAACTTGCATAACCTAACCTAACCTAATGTAACCTAACTTAGCTTGCATAACTTAACTTGCATAACCTAAAATAACTTAACCTATCATAACTTAACCAAACCTAAAAGTAAATTACTTAACGTAACCTTACATACCCAAACTGATGTAACCTAACTTACTTAGTCCAACAAGACATGGCCTAACTTACATAATTATTCCTGCTTTTCTTTTGTGTTTTGTCAATGTCTCATAATCATTTGTTCGTTTCAAGGGATAATTTCTCAAATGGTCATTTTTGCATTTCAAGTGATATTTATTAAAAATTGGGTATTTAAGCATTTCAATGGATTTTTGTTATATATGGGAATTTACTCGTTTCAATGGATTTTTGTTATATATGGGAATTTACTCGTTTCTAGGGCTCATTTCTCAAATGGTCATTTTTACATTTCAACGGTTATTTGTTAAAGTTCATCAAGTTGCTCATAAGTCGTATTTATTATGTTTGTTATCATATGTTCTTATTTCCTAACCCCTTAACCTAACCTCTTGTAATCTTAGTATCTTTATTAGGTTTTATCATATGTTCTTATTCCCCATCCCTTTCACCTAACTTTTCCTGAGGTGAAAGGCTCGATTCTACAGCAGATTCATACTTCGCAGAGTCCTGCAGTGCTACCTCAACATCTTCAAGCACCATCTTCTCCAGCTTCTGCAGCAGACCCAGTTCACCAACCAACATCTGCTTCACTGAGCCCTGTACCTGCAGAACTTCAACATCACCATCAACTTCATCAAAGACTCCCACAACGTCGTCGCCGACGCACTTTCAAGAGTTCACAGGGTGGACTCATCCACTCCTACTATTCTACACTCCGCCGCAGTCGAGTAGGCAATAGGAGCAGGCTTGGGGGGGGGGAGAGTTGTCACGGTA
>WNGS01135319.1:0-12634 GCA_020271785.1 Procambarus virginalis
CGATATATCTAGACGACGAGGGAATTGACAGTGAAGTGAGCTTCAAGTGCTCTGAAGTCGGGTGCTGTGCGTGTGGAGCTTAAGCGGCATCGTCTGGGACGGCTGGTAACTTCACAGTGACTTCGTAGTGGTGAGAGGCAGTTACTCTGGGAGTACGGTGACAAGGACTAATGGGAAACGTGCGACGACGCCGAGACGTAGGCTGGCTGCCGTAGTTGGGAGGAAAATTGACGGCCAGGAGACCGACTTCAACCCTGCGACGTACTGTAGAGGAAGGAGCACGGACCTGCTGTGTACAGAAGCGGCGAGACGCGACATCCTAAGGCGTGGGCTTGTGTTTCTGGATGGTGAACGAGACGAGAGCCTGGACCAGGAGCTACAACCCAACTGTCATCCTAGGATAGGTGAAGTAGGTGTTTACAGTTACCCTCCCATTTCCCCTTTAGTTAGCTATATATTTTCTTGTCAGGATATTTTATATGTCGTGAGCAAGTCTCACTTGAGTCTGTCACAGAGAGCACAGTGTGTGGTGAGGCTACCCAGAGCGCTCACAGTATCGGTTTACATATATATCTATGTGTGGGTGTGTGCAAGCACCAAGATTCATCAAAGAATTTACTGTGACTATTATTAATCTCCTGTGATTATTATTATTATATATATATTGGTAGTAAACCAGATATTGGTGTGTTGATCTCTATAATCTATTGATATAAATGCCTGTGGATTGATCTCTATAATCTCTTGATATAAATGCCCGTGTGTTGATCTCTATAATCTATTGATATAAATACCTGTGTGTTGATCTCTATGATCTATTGATATAAATGCCTGTGTATTGATCTTCATGGTTTATATAGATATATGCCTGAACTTTGATTACTGATTTATGTATGACATGCCTGTGTACTGAATAATATCATATACGTGAAGTGATTGCCAGTGATATCTCTTTAAGAGAAAGTATAGATATAAAGAAAAGTTCAGCGATCAAGCGAGTGCATTCACAGTAAATATTATTAAGAATAGAGTAATCTTTTGATACGGTGGAAAGTCACTGTGAGAGTATTGTCAATAAGATGTTGATCATGAGGCCAGTGAAATCATAAGTAAGCCATGTGAATGTTGAATAGTGTTTTGGAAAAAGTTCCAAAACATAGTGAGGGCGTGCAAAGTAGAGAGGTATATTGGCAGCCCGTCCTTATGTGGCAACTGTCAATGGTGGGATCCCGGAACGTGGCAATGTGATCGCCCAATTAGGTGTGGGTGTTGCAGTGGCTCTCACGACACCAAGCAGTGTCTGGCCAAGCTTAAACCCGGTGGGGGTGGCGGGGTAATACCTAGATGTGTCAACCGCAAGCAGTCCCATCATGCCTGGAACAGGTATTTCAGCAAGAGGCCTGGCTGGCAGGGCTTGAGAAGGACGCCAACGCGGACAGCAGGTGGACCAGTGAACAGGGGCGAGAATGGTTCCGTGAACAGTACCACAGCAAGTCAGGGTCCAGCCTACAGTAGGCAGACAACAGCCTGGGGTAGTGGTGGAGTGACCCACCACCACCCCGCACAGGCCCAACCAGACCCCCTTCCTCTCACAAACCCACTTACCTCTACCCCCACTCACTAACCCCAACCCTATCTCACTCACTAACCCCAACCCTACCCCACCCAACAACCCCATTCCTGCCTCATCACCCATACCCCTTAACGCCTCCCTGTCAACCAGCTCTTCTGCCTCTCAGGCGACCCTTCCTCCCTCCCAACCTACCACTTCCCCTCCTCACTCACCAGCTAACACTTTACTGGGTCCAGATAAAACAATGCCGCCCGATATGGAAGCAATGATTACCCATGTGATAAAAAATCACCCACTCATGCAAGAATTAATGACCAAGCAAAATAAACTTAAGAATACCATATGTACGGTCCAGAAAACCCAGAAGGATATACTTCAAATTCTGCAGAGCTTGAACTTGTCTCAAGCGAGTTCAGTAGGTTGCAACTTGGTGCATGAGGATGCAACACGAACCACGGCACATAACAGCAGACTCAGTGATATCGTTGGCCCAGTGAACACATCTACACCAGTGAACGCAACACCTCTAGTGAACACCTCAACACCAGTAAACACATCTACACCAGTGAACGCAACACCTCTAGTGAACACCTCAACACCAATGAACACCTCAACACCAATGAACACATTTACACCAGTGAACACACACCACCAACAGCACCACCAGTGAACACAACACCACCAACAGCACCACCAGTGAACACAACACCACCAACAGCACCACCAGTGAACACAACACCACCAACAGCACCACCAGTGAACACAACAACACTAGTGTACACAACACCATTGACCACTGGCACCCATACAAACAGTACCACCAGCACATGACGGTGGTGCAACACCACATACAACACCACCAGTGCACACACTCTCACCAGCAACAACACCGCACACAGCACATCTGATGACCAACACCTCCACGATGGATAACCACGGTGAAGAAAGTCTCACTATCCTACAATGGAACTGCAGTGGCGTTCGCAGTAGACTTAATGACATCATACAATACGCTCGTGGACACCAAACTGACGTCATAGTGCTACAGGAGACACTGGTGGGTGATGACTTCAACCCAAGGTTCAGCGGTTATCGCAAGTTTCCCCTGCCCTCTGGGGACAGGAAACGGGGGTCTTATTACCTATGTCAGCAACAACATACCTGCACAGATTATTGATGACCTTCACATGGAGGATGACTATGAATCGCTGGGGGTAACCCTTCACTTAAACAATAATGCCCTACATATAATCATCCTACATGTGCCACAGAGTAAACTTGACCTTGACACACTGCCTGAATTTGTTAATGAAGAACCTACCCTGCTGGTCGGTGACCTTAATGCCAGACACCCACACTTTGAAGCCAACTGTCATCAGCCCAATGTTAATGGACGGAAACTGTCACTCTTTGTCAGGGGAAGTGAAAATCTTAGAGTCCTGGGTGATGAACAGCCAACTCACCTCAGAGGAGGGAGATTAGACTATGCTCTCCTGCTGAATGCACAGGACACGGATGCCAGTACACACATTGTGCACAGTTTATGTAGTGACCCTGGGCACTGATTACCTCCGTCGACATGAGCAAGAGAAGGAAAGAGTCAAATAAAAGAAAAAGGTTATCACTCGGACCAGATATGAGGGCGCACTTCATAAACAGGATGAGTGACTGGTTCACGGAATGCCAAATCACAGAAGACATTGATACATTTGTTGATGACCTTAATCACCAAATTGAGAGCTGTCTCAGAGTTCAGCGCCGTACGACTGGGCGAAGTAACCCTCAGAGAAAAAAATAAAATGGTATGAGAACGATTACATAAAGATGCTTAACGCAAATGTGCGAGACATGAGTAGAGAGTACCGGAGACATCCCACTGAAAGTAACCAAGAGCTGTTTAAAACTGTGTGTCAAGTAGCCAGGGAAGAAAAGATTAAAGAGCCGGAAAGACAATGGCTTGAGTTCACTAGCTCTATTGGACGGGAAACATCTGCAAGACAAGTGTGGGCAAAAATTCAGAAAGCTAAGGGGGGCAGAGCCCGGCCTGCGGGTCACAAAGACCCCCAGGGTAAGGCTGAAGAGCTAATTCACAAGTGGAGTGATGCAGCATCCTTCTCCTCCCTCCCTGCAGAAATCAGCAGGGAACAGCTCCTGCGACATGATAACAGAAGAATTAGGATAACAAGAGCACTGTCTAGTGATGACGAATATGGGGAACCAATCACAGCCCAAGAAGTAAGGGGCGCTATGAAAAGGGTAAAAGTACAGCACCTGGTGAAGATGGCGTCACCTACGACATACTCAATGCACTGTGTGAAGTGTCTGGGAATCCACTACTCCACCTGTTTATCAAGTCATTCCTAAGTGGAGTGTTGGCCACACAATGGAAACACGCAATAGTTGTTCCCATACCGAAGCCCAATGACCCTGGTAATTACAGACCTATCAGTCTCGTGTCATGCACTTGCAAGATGCTTGAAAGGATCATCCTAAACCGACTGTTGCACAAAATAGGCAGGTTAGAGGAGAGGGTCAATGGATTTGCTAAAGGACGGAGCACAGCAAATTGTATAGTTAATTACTTGGCTAACGACACTGCTAGGTACTCTGTATTTGTTGACATCAAAGGAGCCTTCGACAAAGCGCAGGGGACTGCGATCCTGGACGAGCTTGCATGCATGGGTGTCAAGGGGAGACTCATGAAATGGGTTGAAGACTACCTCACAGGGAGGAAAGCCAAGGCCTGCTTCAATGGAGCAGTCTCTAGAACAATGAATATGGAACTCGGGACCCCTAAGGTGGAGTCTTAAGCCCTACACTATTCAACGTATTTATGAACGCCATTGCAAATATTGATTTTCCGGAAGGAACACAACAAGTGGGATATGCAGATGATGTCTTAATACAAGCTCCCACCTTGGGAAAAATTAAACAGTCCATTGAACTCCTTGGAAGGAAATGTATTGAGCTCGGTTTCACTCTCTCCACAAACAAGACGAAGGCATACTCCCATCACAAGTGGGGAGCAAATGAAGAACTGCAAATTAATGGTGTAACACTGGAATGGGTTGACCACTATCGGTACCTTGGCGTCACTGTCGGCTCTAACAAGGGGAAGAAAGAGGAGCTCAATCAACTCATAGGAACATGCAAAAGTTCACTCAGGGCACTGAAAACTATGACCTGGAATGGCTATAGAGCCTCTATTGCCGTGCTTAAAATGATGTACACAGCCTATGTGCGCTCCGTCATAGACTATGCCGCACCAGTTCTGTGCACCTACTCCCAAAGCGATATGAAAAGGCTGGAAAGCATTCAAAATGAAGCCATGACAATCATTCTTGGAGTTCCAAGAACTGCCAAAACGTGTAATCTACGAGAGGAGTTGTCCCTCCCCAGTGTTAAAAGCAGAATTAAGGAGCCGAATGCTAAGCTTGCAATTAGGATAGCCAGAGATCCCCATTACAATGTTATTGCTAAGAAAAAACTGAGTTCTGTGCTACTTTCAGGGGGAAACAGGAGAAGCAAAAAATGACCTCATAGATCAGTCTGCTACCTAGAAGAACTTCACCAGCTTGAGCAAGCCCGTGAGCTCCTGCCTGTAGAGAGGTTACCTCCCTGGGAGGATGACTCATGCAAGATTATTATCAATGAAATGGCAACGAAAAAATCCAACATGACACCACAAGAAATGAGGCACAAGTATCTCGAGGAAATTTATAAAGCCGGAGATGAACTAGATCAAATCTACACTGACGGGTCATCTATTCCTGTCAATGGCAGGGCTGGTGCAGCATACAATGTAATCAAGGATAATACTTTCCAACACAGAAATGAAGAAAAAGCGCGTATTGATAACTATGCCTCTTCAACGCAAGCAGAGCTAACTGCCATTATTATGGCGTTAAGGTTTCTTGAACAGAACACTAATGGTGCAGTAATTTGCACTAAATTCAAAAGCAGCACAGCAAAGCCTAAGTAAAAATCGGGCAGAAAATCTTGCAACAGTCGCTGAAATTAAGAAAGCTGTGAGAGTACATATCAATCATGGAAGAGTCGTCAAGTTTCTGTGGATCCCCTCCCATGTTGGAATATGTGGGAATGAACGAGCAGATGTGCTGGCTGCTGAAGGAGACCATATTGAATACTTCATACCCAAGTCTCTACTACAAATTAGAGGTATTGTCAGGCAACATCACCGTGACAAGGTAACTGAGGAAAGGAGGATAGAAGCACAAACCAGTGAATCTGTACGATGGTACAACATGGTTGCAGCTGGCAATCCTAGTCATTATGGACGAATAGGAGGAAGACGCGGGAGAGAATCAGTAATAGCGAGAATCAGTCTGGGATACAAATATCCATGGAGATATGGAATGGAAACGACTGTTGATCAGCGAAGTTGCAGAATTTGTGATGAGAGTGATGGACACCGCCTTGAACACTATCTACGTGAATGTGAACACCTGAGAGACATTAGAAATATGTGTATAATAATGAACCCCACATTGTTTGAGTAAGGAAAACATTATTTGTCAAATATTGATACTGTTCTTAAAAGACTCCCCCATTTAGCACCCGCAAGATAACGTAAGCTTTCAAGGGTTGACAGATGTTAATCTTCTTGTTTGAGAAGCTGTTCACTTGAGACAGTTAAGCAAGTCCCAGCTGTGTCTGGATACAAGTGACAGGATGAACATCCCAGCGGGTTTTCTTCCTTTTGGGGAGTGTTGTACATGCTGCTATGGCGGTATGTCTTCTCACAAGATGAATGGCGCTGCCCAATAAACTCGCCCCTCGGGGCAAAATTAAAAATTAAATCTCGGACCGGATTGCTACAGATGCGCTTGCCTGGGATGGTCAGAGAGTTGTGCCGCCTTCAGCCAAGCTTGCAGGAGCGTGACACCATATCCAACTTCAATAATCAACTGACTCCACTCTTTCAAATCTCTCAAGCTCATTTACAGGCATAACTCAATCATGAACTTCTAATTTACTATACAACTAAATAAAGATTATAATACACAATTTTATATGATAATACATAATAATAATTCAGTATATTAAAGAATTAATCATGATATAAAAATATGTACACAAAGAATTCTTATTGATAAGACATGGTAACACTGACACGAGTCGGTATATCAAAAAGGGGGGAAGGAGGGAGGGGGGTTTAAGGCAGGATTCAAGGTGTCGGCAAACGGTTAATACATCGTAAACAAGAATACAAAATAAAAGTAGATATACACAACATGTGTATCAAAAGCTTGTCTAGATGGTATACATTTCACAGTGCCATAATCTCACTAAATGTCATGACAAGAGGACAATGCAAGTAACAACACTGAAATGGAAATCAGGCAGTATACATATGAGTAATATATCCGAGACCTAAATGTATACATTCTCCTTCATGGTACACATGTTACCTATACAGCATTTATGTAGCATTACATACAATAATTTTATCAAATCACCTCATTTTTTGGGGCAACACGTGAGGAACACAAATGCAAACAAGCCTGAATGGTCCCCAGGACTAGATACAACTGAAAACTCACACCCCAGAAGTGACTCGAACCCATACTGCCAGGAGCAACGCAACTGGTATGTACAGGGACGCCTTAATCTACTTGACCATCACGACCGGACATAAGGAAGTGATAGCCGGAGCTATATGAACCACTTCCCCGCCGGCACTCGGATGGTAATCTTGGGCATAGCACGTGTTGCCCCAAAAAATGAGGTGATTTGATAAAATGCTATGCCCAAGATTACCATCTGAGTGCCGGCGGGGAAGTGGTTCATATAGCTCCGGCTATCACTTCCTTATGTCCGGTCGTGATGGTCAAGTGGATTAAGGCGTCCCTGTACATACCAGTTGCGTTGCTCCTGGCAGTATGGGTTCGAGTCACTTCTGGGGTGTGAGTTTTCAGTTATATATATATATATATATATATATGTCGTACCTAGTAGCCAGACGCACTTCTCAGCCTACTATGTAAGGCCCGATTTGCCTAATATGCCAAGTTTTCATGAATTAATTGTTTTTTGACTACCTAACCTAACTAACCTAACCTAACCTAACTTTTTCGGCTACCTAACCTAACCTAACCTATTAAGATAGGTTAGGTTAGGGTAGGCAACGGGTTGGTTAGGTTCGGTCATATACCTACGTTAATTTTTACTTCAATACAAAATATAACCTCATACATAATGAAATGGGTAGCTTTATCATTTCATAAGAAAAAAATTAGAGAAAATATAATAATTCATGAAAACTTGGCTTATTAGACAAATCAGGCCCTGCATAGTAGGCTGAGAAGTGCGTTCTGGCTACTAGGTACGACATATATAAATATATATATATATATATATATATATATATATATATATATATATATATATATATAAATATATATATAATTATATATATATATATATAATATATATATATATATATATATATAAATATATATATAAATATATATATAAATATATATATAAATATATATATATATGCAAACAAGCCTGAATGGTCCCCAGGACTAGATACAACTGAAAACTCACACCCCAGAAGTGACTCGAACCCATACTCCAGGAGCAACGCAACTGGTATGTACAGGGATGCCTTAAACCACTTGACCATCACGACCGGACATAAGGAAGTGATAGCCGAGGCTACATGAACCACTTCCCCGCCGGCACCTGGATGGTTATCTTGGGCATAGCATTTTATCAAATCACCTCATTTTTTGGGGCAACACGTGAGGAACACAAATGCAAACAAGCCTGAATGGTCCCCAGGACTAGATACAACTGAAAACTCACACCCCAGAAGTGACTCGAACCCATACTCCCAGGAGCAACGCAATTGGTATGTACAGGGATGCCTTAAACCACTTGACCATCACGACCGGACATAAGGAAGTGATAGCCGAGGCTATATGAACCACTTCCCCGCCGGCACCTGGATGGTTATCTTGGGCATAGCATTTTATCAAATCACCTCATTTTTTGGGGCAACACGTGAGGAACACAAATGCAAACAAGCCTGAATGGTCCCCAGGACTAGATACAACTGTAAACTCACACCCCAGAAGTGACTCGAACCCATACTCCCAGGAGCAACGCAACTGGTATGTACAGGGATGCCTTAAACCACTTGACCATCACGACCGGACATAAGGAAGTGATAGCCGAGGCTATATGAACCACTTCCCCGCCGGCACCTGGATGGTTATCTTGGGCATAGCATCTTATCAAATCACCTCATTTTTTGGGGCAACACGTGAGGAACACAAATGCAAACAAGCCTGAATGGTCCCCAGGACTAGATACAACTGAAAACTCACACCCCAGAAGTGACTCGAACCCATACTCCCAGGAGCAACGCAATTGGTATGTACAGGGATGCCTTAAACCACTTGACCATCACGACCGGACATAAGGAAGTGATAGCCGAGGCTATATGAACCACTTCCCCGCCGGCACCTGGATGGTTATCTTGGGCATAGCATTTTATCAAATCACCTCATTTTTTGGGGCAACACGTGAGGAACACAAATGCAAACAAGCCTGAATGGTCCCCAGGACTAGATACAACTGTAAACTCACACCCCAGAAGTGACTCGAACCCATACTCCCAGGAGCAACGCAACTGGTATGTACAGGGATGCCTTAAACCACTTGACCATCACGACCGGACATAAGGAAGTGATAGCCGAGGCTATATGAACCACTTCCCCGCCGGCACCTGGATGGTTATCTTGGGCATAGCATTTTATCAAATCACCTCATTTTTTGGGCAACACGTGAGGAACACAAATGCAAACAAGCCTGAATGGTCCCCAGGACTAGATACAACTGAAAACTCACACCCCCAGAAGTGACTCGAACCCATACTCCCAGGAGCAACGCAACTGGTATGTACAGGGATGCCTTAAACCACTTGACCATCACGACCGGACATAAGGAAGTGATAGCCGAGGCTATATGAACCACTTCCCCGCCAGCACCTGGATGGTTATCTTGGGCATAGCATTTTATCAAATCACCTCATTTTTTGGGGCAACACGTGAGGAACACAAATGCAAACAGCCTGAATGGTCCCCAGGACTAGATACAACTGAAAACTCACACCCCAGAAGTGACTCGAACCATACTCCCAGGAGCAACGCAACTGGTATGTACAGGGATGCCTTAAACCACTTGACCATCACGACCGGACATAAGGAAGTGATAGCCGAGGCTATATGAACCCTTCCCCGCCGGCACCTGGATGGTTATCTTGGGCATAGCATTTTATCAAATCACCTCATTTTTTGGGGCAACACGTGAGGAACACAAATGCAAACAAGCCTGAATGGTCCCCAGGACTAGATACAACTGAAAACTCACACCCCAGAAGTGACTCGAACCCATACTCCCAGGAGCAACGCAATTGGTATGTACAGGGATGCCTTAAACCACTTGACCATCACGACCGGACATAAGGAAGTGATAGTCGAGGCTATATGAACCACTTCCCCGCCGGCACCTGGATGGTTATCTTGGGCATAGCATTTTATCAAATCACCTCATTTTTTGGGGCAACACGTGAGGAACACAAATGCAAACAAGCCTGAATGGTCCCCAGGACTAGATACAACTGAAAACTCACACCCCAGAAGTGACTCGAACCCATACTGCCAGGAGCAACGCAACTGGTATGTACAGGACGCCTTAATCTACTTGACCATCACGACCGGACATAAGGAAGTGATAGCCGGAGCTATATGAACCACTTCCCCGCCGGCACTCGGATGGTATCTTGGGCATAGCACGTGTTGCCCCAAAAAATGAGGTGATTTGATAAAATGCTATGCCCAAGATTACCATCTGAGTGCCGGCGGGGAAGTGGTTCATATAGCTCCGGCTATCACTTCCTTATGTCCGGTCGTGATGGTCAAGTGGATTAAGGCGTCCCTGTACATACAGTTGCGTTGCTCCTGGCAGTATGGGTTCGAGTCACTTCTGGGGTGTGAGTTTTCAGTTATATATTATATATATGTCGTACCTAGTAGCCAGAACGCACTTTCCGCCTACTATGCAAGGCCCGATTTGCCTAATATGCCAAGTTTTCATGAATTAATGTTTTTTGACTACCTAACCTAACTAACCTAACCTAACCTAACTTTTCGGCTACCTAACCTAACCTAACCTATAAAGATAGGTTAGGTTGGGTTAGGCAACGGGTTGGTTAGGTTCGGTCATATACCTACGTTAATTTTTACTTCAATACAAAATATTACCTCTACATAATGAAATGGGTAGCTTTATCATTTCATAAGAAAAAAATTAGAGAAATATATATTCATGAAAACTTGGCTTATTAGACAAATCAGGCCCTGCATAGTAGGCTGAGAAGTGCGTTCTGGCTACTAGGTACGACATATATAAATATATATATATATATATTATATATATATATATATATATGCAAACAAGCCTGATGGTCCCCAGGACTAGATACAACTGAAAACTCACACCCCAGAAGTGACTCGAACCATACTCACAGGAGCAATGCAACTGGTATGTACAGGGATGCCTTAAAACCACTGACCATCACGACCAGACATAAGGAAGTGATAGCCGAGGCTATATGAACCACTTCCCCGCCGGCACCTGGATGGTTATCTTGGCGTAGCATTTTATCAAATCACCTCATTTTTTGGGGCAACACGTGAGGAACACAAATGCAAACAAGCCTGAATGGTCCCCAGGACTAGATACAACTGAAAACTCACACCCCAGAAGTGACTCGAACCCATACTCCCAGGAGCAACGCAACTGGTATGTACAGGGATGCCTTAAACCACTTGACCATCACGACCGGACATAAGGAAGTGATAGCCGAGGCTATAGACCACTTCCCCGCCAGCACCTGGATGGTTATCTTGGGCATAGCATTTATCAAATCACCTCATTTTTTGGGGCACACGTGAGGAACACAAATGCAAACAAGCCTGAATGGTCCCCAGGACTAGATACAACTGAAAACTCACACCCCAGAAGTGACTCGAACTCATACTCCCGGAGCACGCACTGGTATGTACAGGGATGCCTTAAACCACTTGACCATCACGACCGGACATAAGGAAGTGATAGCCGAGGCTATATGAACCACTTCCCCGCCGGCACCTGGATGGTTATCTTGGCATAGCATTTTATCAAATCACCTCATTTTTTGGGGCAACACGTGAGGAACACAAATGCAAACAAGCCTGAATGGTCCCCAGGACTAGATACAACTGAAAACTCACACCCCAGAAGTGACTCGAACCCATACTCCCAGGAGCAACGCAACTGGTATGTACAGGGATGCCTTAAACCACTTGACCATCACGACCGGACATAAGGAAGTGATAGCCGAGTTTATATGAACCACTTCCCCGCCAGCACCTGGATGTTATCTTGGGCATAGCATTTTATCAAATCACTCATTTTTTGGGGCAACACGTGAGGAACACAAATGCAAACAAGCTGAATGGTCCCAGGACTAGATACAACTGAAAACTCACACCCCAAAGTGACTCGAACCCATACTGCCAGGAGCAACGCAACTGGTATGTACAGGGACGCCTTAATCTACTTGACCATCACGACCGGACATAAGGAAGTGATAGCCGGAGCTATATGAACCACTTCCCCGCCGGCACTCGGATGGTAATCTTGGGCATAGCCGTGTTGCCCCAAAAATGAGGTGATTTGATGAAATGCTATGCCCAAGATTACCATCTGAGTGCCGGCGGGGAAGTGGTTCATATAGCTCCGGCTATCACTTCCTTATGTCCGGTCGTGATGGTCAAGTGGATTAAGGCGTCCCTGTACATACCAGTTGCGTTGCTCCTGGCAGTATGGGTTCGAGTCACTTCTGGGGTGTGAGTTTTCAGTTATATATATATATATGTCGTACCTAGTAGCCAGAACGCACTTCTCAGCCTACTATGCAAGGCCCGATTTGCCTAATATGCCAAGTTTTCATGAATTAATTGTTTTTGACTACCTAACCTAACT
>WNGS01135330.1:17788-46036 GCA_020271785.1 Procambarus virginalis
AACCTGTGTAGTAACCCCAGCCTGTGTGGTGAACACCAGCATGTGTAAGTAACCCCAGCCTGTGTAGTAACCCCATCATATGTATTAACCCCAGCCTGTGTAGTAACCCCTGACTGTTTGTAACCTCAGCCGGTGTAGTAACCCCAGCCTGTGAAGAACCTTAGCCTGTGTAGTAACCCCAGCCGTTGTATTAACGCTACCCTGTGTAGTAATCTCAGCGTGTGTAGTAACACCAGCCTCTCTAGTACCCCAGCCTGTGAAGTATCCCTACCTTGTGTAGTAACCCCAGCCTGTGCAGTAACCCCACCTGTGTTGACCCAAGCCTGTGTAGTAACCAAAGCCTGTGCAGTAACATCAACCTTTGTATAACCGCAGTCAGTGTAGTAACCTTTAGCCTGTGTAATAACCCCAGCCTGTGAAATAGCCCAGCCTGTGTAGTAACCTCCAGCCTGTGTAGTAACCCCAGCCTGTGAAGTAGCCCCAGCCTGTGTAGTAACCTCCAGAATGTGCAATAACACCAGTTTTGTGTAGAAATCCTAGCCTGTGTACTAACTAAGTCGTGTAATAACCCCACCTGTGTAGTAACCCTTGCCTGTATAGAAAGCTCAGCTTGAGTCGAGATCGCAGCCAGTGTATTAACCATAGCCTGTTTAGTAAACCAGCCAGTGTAAACCCCCAGCCAATGTAGTAACCCCAACCTGCGTAATAACCACGGCCTGTGTTGTAACCCTAGCCTGTATTGAGTCCCCAGGATGTGTGGTGACCCCATCCATTGAAGTATGCTCAGCCTGTGTAGTAACCCCAGACTATGTAGAATCCCCAGTCTGGGTCGTAACCCCAGACTGTGTGAAGACCCCAGCCTGTGTAGTAACCCCAGTTTGTGCAGTAACACCAGCCTGTGTAGTAACTCCAGCCTCCATTGTAACCCAAGCCTGTGTTGTAACCCTTGCCTGTGCAGTAACACCAGCCTTTGAACTAACCCATGTATATGTAGTAACCTCAGCTTGCGTAGTAACCTCAGCCGGTGTAGTTACCTCAGTTTGTGGGAGACCCCGCCTGTGTGTTTGACACCAGCCTGCGTAGTAACCCCAGCCTGTGTAGTATCCCAGCCTGTGTAGTAACTCCAGTTTGTAAGGAGACCCCAGCCTGTGTAGTAACACAAACCTTTGTAGTAACCCCAGCCTGTGTGATGACACCCGCCTGTGTAGTAACCCCAGTCTGTGTAGTAACGCCAGCATATGTAGTAACATAAGCCTATATAATAACCCCAGTCTGTTTAGTAACCCTAGCCTGCATAACAACTCATAATGTAGTAACCCAAGCCTGTGTAGTAACCCAGCGTGTGTAGTACCCCAGCCTGTGCAGTATCCCAGCCTGTTTTGTAACACTGCCTGTGTATGCAAGGAGTTTTGGGTTTGCAAGATGACAGATTATTGTTAGAGAACATAACTACACTGATGAAAAACATTCCCGAGTCACAGAGATTATCATTCACAGACAAGCTACAGTGATATATGCGGACTGGGAAAAGACAACATTGGTTAACGACCAAACCCAGGAACAGATAGTTTAGAGAACCGCAGCAGTAGTGTGGAGGAAGAGGTATTGTAGTACAGGATAGCAGCAATATTGCAGAGCCAGGTAATATAAACGATGAGAGCAACAGTGAGACAGAGTGCATAAATGAAGGAATTGGGACGAAAAGCGGAGATGGCTCCAATAAAGAGGTAGACAAGACAGACACAGATATAAATACCTTGAAAAACGCAAAACGGAACACATTTGCAAATTCTACGCTAAAGGAATATGCAAATATGGAAAATTAGGAACAAATGCCATTTTCTGCATCCTCGAAAATGCAGGACATGTTGGGAGGGGTACATACCGGTTTGGAACAGGGTGTAGATACTTCCACCCCAAATTATGTCAATCGTCAATTAGGGACAAAAAATGCTACAATCTTCAGTGTCCGGAATTCCACGTGAGAGGTACACAGCGTTATAGACGGGAAGATCAATATGACACTACTGACAATTTTTTAGAGGAAGGCAGAAACAGAGTAGAAAATTAAGAGAGGGAACAGCCAGATGGAACCACTACAGGATTACAGAGGGAAGGGAGATACCCACAAGACTGGAATACACATTACCAACGAATACACAGGTACTACACCACACAATCCCGCCCCACTACCGAAACTGGACGAATCACTTCGGACACAATACACCCTGGACGCAAACACAGTGGCCTCCTTACCGGAGCCTCAGATATAACACCAAGTAAGGCAACCGGCATTTCCACTACCACGATAACATCATTTATATTTGCCAACATTCAAGGTATAAAAACACACAAATCCAACAAAGTTCACTTTATAGATGGTCTCCTTCATGAGGCAAATGCAGTGTTTGCAGCCCTAACAGAAACCCACACAAAGGACTATCATGATGGTGAAATATGGATCTCAGAGTACAATCTTTTCAGATGTGATAGGAAACACCGGCTTCAGGGTGGGGTCAGCCTATACATCAAAGACACACTCATCTGTACTGAGCTGCTAAACACCTCAAATGATATGGTGGAAGTGCTTATAGTCAAAATAGAGATCCTAAATGTAGTTATTGTCCTTGTATATAAGTCACCGGAGGCAAACCCTCAGCAGTTTAAAGACCAACTAATGGAAATAGAACACTGCTTGGAAAACCTCATAAATCCAGCTCCGAACATCATTCTGCTTGGGGACTTCAACCTACGGCACCTGAAATGGAAGCACCTGGCTAATACAGTAATATCAGAAAGAATACCAGGAAGTAGCCTTAATGAACAGGCACATGCAAATGACCTGCTACGGATGTGCGACAGGTTTGCCTTAAACCAGCAAATAGTAGAACCAACTAGGAAGGAGAACACGCTGGACCTCATTTTCACTAATAATGATGAATTGATCAGGAACATAATGATTACAAATACCTGTTACTCAGATCACAACTTAATTGAAGTTATGACAACCATAGGGAATAGACCTCCAAAACCAGTCCAGATTTCAGCAAATTCAACTTCAACAATAAACAGATAAACTGGGAGCAAATAAACCAGGACTTCACAGAAATAAACTGGGAAGAACAGCTAGAAAATGCGAACCTGAACCAGTGCCTGGAAAAAATAAGCTCAGTAGCACTAGAAATATGTACAAACCGCATCCCCTAAGAAAAAAGAGGAAGAGATGCAGATTGAAACGAGAACGTCGTTCCCTATATAAGCGAAGAAAACGAATCGCGGAACAACTTGAGAGTCACACCCTATCTCAGGAACGGCGAAGAAGGCTAGGTAGCAAAATAGGAAAAATTGAACTCAAGCTACAAGAATCATACAAAACGCAGGAGAGGCAAAGAGAGCAAAAGGCCATCAGTGAAATAGAGAGAAACCCGAAATATTTTTTCTCCTATGCAAAATCAAGATCGAAAACCACATCTAGTATGGGCCCCTGCGAAAGGAAGATGGAACTTTCACCGATGACAACAAAGAAATGAGCGAGCTACTGAGGAAGCAGTACGACTCGGTTTTCAGCGAGCCATTAAACGCACTAAAGATCGGTAACCCAAATGAATTTTTCATGGATATGATACCAACATCAAATCATATATCAGACGTCACCCTATCCCCCTGGACTTTGAAGAAGCCATAAACAGTATGCCTATGCACTCTGCACCAGGCCCGGATTCTTGGAACTCCATATTCATCAAGAACTGCAAAAAAACACTATCGCAGGCCCTCCACATTCTGTGGAGACAAAGTCTAGATACTGGCGTTATTCCTGATATACTAAAAACAGCAGAGATAGCACCACTTCATAAAGGAGGAAATAAGGCAGAGGCAAAAAATTACAGACCGATAGCGTTAACATCGCACATCATTAAAATTTTTGAGAGAGTGCTAAGAAGTAAGCTCACAAAATACATGGAAGCACAGCATCTCCATAACCCCGACAACATGGTTTCAGAACAGGGCGCTCTTGCCTGTCGCAGTTGCTGGACCACTATGATATGGCATTAGATGCTATGGAAGACAAACAAAACGCTGATGTAATTTACACAGATTTCGCAAAAGCTTTTGATAAATGTGACCATGGTGTTATTGCACATAAAATGCGCTCAAAAGGAATTACCGGAAAAATAGGCAGATGGATCTACAATTTCCTGACCAACAGAACCCAATGTGTAATAGTCAACAAAATAAAATCCAGCCCATCAACCGTTAAGAGCTCAGTCCCCAGGGTACTGTGCTTGCCCCAGTACTTTTTCTCATCCTCATATCGGACATAGACAAGAACACAACCTATAGCACTGTATCATCCTTTGCAGATGACACCAGGATCTTCATGAGAGTAGGCAACATAGAGAACACAGCAAACCTCCAGTCAGATGTAGATCAGGTCTTTCTATGGGCTACAGAAAATAATATGGTGTTTAACGAAGATAAGTTCCAGCTCATGCGCTATGGAAAAAATGAAAATATAAAAACGGAAACCACGTACAAAACTCAGGCAAATCACAACATAGCACGAAAAGGCAATGTAAAGGATTTGGGTGTACTCATGTCGCAAGACCTTACCTTTAAAGAACACAATAAAGTGGCCGTCACAACTGCACGAAAAATGACGGGTTGGATAACAAGAACTTTTCACACTAGAGATGCTATACCGATGATGATACTTTTCAAAACGCTGGTGCTCTCTAGAGTGGAGTACTGCTGCACAATGACAGCCCCTTTCAAAGCTGGAGAAATTGCTGACCTGGAGTGCGTGCAGAGATCCTTTACTGCTAGAATCCACTCGGTAAAACATCTAAACTATTGGGACCGACTAAAGAGCCTAAATCTGTACTCCCTTGAGCGCAGGCGGGAGAGATACATAATGATTTACACATGGAAAATATTAGAGGGGCTGGTCCCAAACCTGCACACAGAAATAACATCACATGCGACCAGAAGACATGGCAGGATGTGCAGAATACCCCCGTTGAAAAACAGAGGTGCAACTGGTACTCTGAGAGAGAACTCCATCAACATCAGGGGCCCGAGATTGTTCAACACGCTCCCGCTACACATAAGGGGCATAACTGGCAAACCCCTCACAGTGTTCAAGAGAGAACTGGATAAGCACCTCCAAAGGATACCTGATCAACCAGGCTGTGACTCGTACGTCAGGCTGCGAGCAGCCGCGTCCAACAGCCTGGTTGATCAGTCCAGCAACCAGGAGGCCTGGTCGATGACCGGGCCGCCGGGACGCTAAGCCCCGGAAGCACCTCAAGGTATACTCAAGGTAAGGTAGTAGCCCCAACCTGTGTAGTAATCCTAGCCTGTGAAGTATCCCCAGCTTGTGTAGTAACCCCAGCCTGTGTAGTAACCACAGACTGTGTAGTAACGCTAGCCGGTGTTGTAACCCAAGCCAGAGTAGTAAGCCCCGCCTGTGTAGTAACCTCAAGCCTGTCTGATAACCCCAACTGTGTAGTAACCCCAGCCTGTGCAGATACACCAGACTGTGAAGAAACCCCAGCATATGTAGTAACCCCAGCTTGCGTAGTTACTCCAGCCTGTGTAGTAACTCAAGTTTGTATGGAGACCTCAGCATGTGTAGTAACACAACCTTTGTAGTAACCCCAGCCTGTTGGTGACACCCGCCTGTGTAGTAACCCCAGCCTGTTGGTGACACCCGCCTGTGTAGTAACCCCAGCCTGTTGGTGACACCCGCCTGTGTAGTAACGCCAGCATATGTAGTAACCCCAGCCTGTGTAATAACCCCAGCCAGTGTAGTAACCCCAGTTTGTTTGGAGACCTCAGCATGTGTAGTAACCCCAACCTGTGTAGAAACCCCAGCCTGTGTAGTAACCCAAGTCTGTGAAGTAACACAAGCCTGTGAAGTATCCCCAGCCTCTGTTGTAACCCCAGCCTGTTTAGTAACTCCAGCCTCTATAGTAACCCAGCTTGTGTTGTATCTCTTTCCTGTGTATTAACCCAAGCCGGTGTAGTAACCCCAGCCAGTACAGTAGCCCCAGCTTGTATGCAGACACCAGCCGGTGCAGTAACCCTCAGTCTGTGTAGTAACCCCAGCCTGTGCAGAAATCCCAGCTTGTGTGAGGACCTTTGCCTTTGTAGTAACCCCACCCTGTGTAGTAACCCTGACCTGTGTAGTAACCCCGACTGTTTAGTAACCCCAGCTTGTGTAGTAACCCCCAGCCTGTGTAGTAACCCTGGTCTGTGTAGTAACCCCAGCCTGTCTAGTAACCACAGCCTGTGTATTAACCCCAGCGTGTGTAGTAACCCCAGCCTGTTTAGTAACTTTAAATCTGTGTAGTAAACCCAGCCGTGTAGTAACCCCAGCCTGTGTTGTAACCCCAGCCTGTGTAGTATCCCCATCCTGTGTAGTATCCCCAGTCTGTGTAGTAACCCCAGTCTGTGTAATAACCCCAGCCGGTGTAGTAACCACAGCCTGTGTAGTAACCCTTGCCGATGTAGTAACCCAAGCCTGTGTAGTAACCCTTGCCGATGTAGTAACCCAAGCCTGTGTAGTAACCCCAGCCTGTATGGATACAGCAGCCCGTGTAGTAGTCCCAGACCTTATAGTAACCCCAGCCTGTGCAGTTACACCAGCCTGTGTAGTAATCCCAGCCGGTGTAGTAACTCCAGTTGTATGGAGACCAAAGACTGTGTAGTAACAGACACCTTTGTATTACCCCAGCCTGTGTAATAACCCCAGCCTGTGTAGTAAATCTAGCCTGTGTAGTAACCCAAGTTTGTATGGAGACCTCAACATGTGTAGTAACCCTAGCCTGTGTACTAACCCCAGCACATGTAGTACCCCAGCCTGTGTAGTAACCCCAGCCTGTGTAANAACCCCAGCTTGCGTAGTAACCCCATCCTGTGTACGAACAACAGCCTTTTTTGTAACCCAGCCGGTGTAGTAACCCAAGGCTGTGTAGTAAGCCCCGCCTTTGTAGTAACCTCAAGGATGTCTAGTAACCCCAGCCTGTGTAGTAACCCCAGCCTGAGTGGAGACAGCAGCCCGTGTAGTAATCCCAACCTTTATAGTAACCCCAGAAGTGTAGTAACCCCAGCCAGTGTGGTAACCCGAGCAAGTGCAGTAACCCCAGCCTGTGTAGTAACCTCAGCTTGTGTAGTAACACTAGCCTATGTAGTAACCTCAGTTTGTGTGGTAACACTAGCCTATGTAGTAGCCTCAGTTTGTGTGGAGACACCAGCCTGTGTGGTGACACCAGCCTGTGTAGTAACCCCAGTCTGTGTAATAACCCCAGCCTGTGTAGTAACCCCAGCCTGTGTACTAACCAGAGCCTGTGTAGTAACCCTAGCCGGTGTAGTAACACAAGCCTGTGTAGTAAGCCCCGCCTGTGTAGTAACCTCAATCCTGTCTAGTAATTTCAGGCTGTGTAGTAACCCCAGCGTGTTGGGGACAGCAGCCCGTGTAGTAATCCCAGCCTTTATAGTAACCCCAGCCTGTGTAGGAAACCCAGCCTGTGTGGTAACCTCAGGAAGTTTTAACCCCAGCCTGTACAGTTACACCAGCCTGTAAAGTAACCCAGCATATGTAGAAACACCAGCTTGCGTAGTAACCCCATCCTGTGTAGTAACCTTAGCTCTAGTAGTAACCCTAGCCCGTGTAGTAACCCCAGCCTGTGTAGTAACACAAACCTTTGTAGTAACCCCAGTCTGTGTGGTGACACCCGCCTGTGTAGTAACCCTAGCCTGTTTGGGGACAGCAGCCCGTGTAATAACCCCATCCTGTGTAGTAATCCTGACCTGAGTAGTAACCTCATACTGTGTAGTAACCCCAACCTGTGTTTTAACCCCAGCCTGTTTAGTAACCCCAGCCTGTGCAGTAATCCCAGCTTGTGTGGAGACCCTTGCCTGTGTAGTAACCCCAGCCTGTGTTGTAACCCAGACCTGTGTAGTAACCCCAGACTGTTTAGTAACCCCAGCCTGTATAGTAACCCCAGCCTTTGTAGTAACCCTGGTCTATGTAGTAACCCCAGCCTATCTAGTAACCCCATCCTGTCTAATAACCCCAGCCTGTGTAGTAACACCTGCCTGTGGAGAAAACCCAGCCTGAACAGTAATCCCTGCCTGTGTAGTAACCACAGCCTGTGAAGTAACCCCAGACTGTGAAGTAACCCTAGCCTCTGTAGTAACCCCAGCAATCGGTATAACTCCAGTTTGTGTAGTACCCTAGCCTGTGTAGTAGTCCCATCTTGTGTGGAGACCCCAGTTAGTGTAGTAACCTCAGGCTGTGTAGAAACCCGAGCCTGTGTGGTAACCTTAGCCTGTGAAGTAACCATAGGCTGTGGAGTAACCCCAGCCTGCACGGTGAATCCAGCCTGTAGTAACCCCAGTCTGTGAAGTAACACAAGCCTGTGTAGTATCCCCAGCCTCTGTTGTAACCCCAGACTGTGTAGTAACTAGCCCCAGCCTGTGTAGTAACTCTAGCTCTATAGTAACCCAAGCCTGTGTAGTAACCCTTGCCTGTGTAGTAACCCTGGCCAGTGCAATAGCCCCAGCTTGTGTGCAGACACCAGCCGGTGCAGTAACCCCCAGTCTGTGTAGTAACCCCAGCCTGTGTAGTAACCCCAGCCTGAGTAGTAACCGCAGCCTCTGTAGTAGCCCAGGCATGTGTAGTAACCCTAGCCTGTTTTGTAACCCTAGCCGGTGTAGTAACCCCAGCCTGTGTAGTAACCTCAAGCTTGTCTAGTAACCCAAGCCTGTGTAGTAACCCCAGCCTGTGTGGAGACAGCAGCCTGTGTAGTAATCCCAGCCTTTATAGTAACCCCAGCCTGTGTAGTAACCCCAGCCTGTGTGGTAACCCCAGCCTGTGTAGTAACCCCAGCCTGCGTGGTAACCCCAGGAAGTGTTGTAACCCCAGCCTGTGCAGTTACATCAGACTGTGAAGTAACCCCAGCATATGTAGTAACCCCAGCTTGCGTAGTAACCCCATCCTGTGAACTAACAACAGCCTTTTTTGTAACCCAGCCGGTGTAGTAACCCAAGGCTGTGTAGTAAGCCCAGCCTTTGTAGTAACCTCAAGGATGTCTAGTAACCCCAGCTTGTGTAGTAACCCCAGCCTGTTTTGTAACACATGCCTGTGTAGTAGCCCCAACCTGTGTAGTAACCCCAGCCTGTGTAGTATCCCCAGTCTGTGTAGTAACCCCAGTCTGTGTAGTAACCCCAGCCTGTGTAGTAAGCCCCGCCTGTGTAGTAACTTCAAGCCTGTCTAGTAACCCCAGCCTGTGTAGTAACCCAAGCCTGTGTGGTAAATCCAGGGAGTGTTGTAACCCCAGCCTGTGCAGTTACACCAGCCTGTGAAGTAACCCCAGCATACGTAGTAACCCCAGCTTGCGTAGTATCCCCCTCCTGTGAAGTAACCCCAGCCTGTGTAGTAACCCCAGCCTGCGTGGTAACCCCAGGAAGTGTTGTAACCCCAGCCTGTGTAGTAACCCCAGCCTGCGTGGTAACCCCAGGAAGTGTTGTAACCCCAGCCTGTGCAGTTACATCAGACTGTGAAGTAACCCCAGCATATGTAGTAACCCCAGCTTGCGTAGTAACCCCATCCTGTGTACGAACAACAGCCTTTTTTGTAACCCAGCCGGTGTAGTAACCCAAGGCTGTGTAGTAAGCCCCGCCTTTGTAGTAACCTCAAGGATGTCTAGTAACCCCAGCCTGTGTAGTAACCCCAGCCTGAGTGGAGACAGCAGCCCGTGTAGTAATCCCAACCTTTATAGTAACCCCAGAAGTGTAGTAACCCCAGCCAGTGTGGTAACCCGAGCAAGTGCAGTAACCCCAGCCTGTGTAGTAACCTCAGCTTGTGTAGTAACACTAGCCTATGTAGTAACCTCAGTTTGTGTGGTAACACTAGCCTATGTAGTAGCCTCAGTTTGTGTGGAGACACCAGCCTGTGTAGTAACCCCAGTCTGTGTAATAACCCCAGCCTGTGTAGTAACCCCAGCCTGTGTACTAACCAGAGCCTGTGTAGTAACCCTAGCCGGTGTAGTAACACAAGCCTGTGTAGTAAGCCCCGCCTGTGTAGTAACCTCAATCCTGTCTAGTAATTTCAGGCTGTGTAGTAACCCCAGCGTGTTTGGGGACAGCAGCCCGTGTAGTAATCCCAGCCTTTATAGTAACCCCAGCCTGTGTAGGAAACCCAGCCTGTGTGGTAACCTCAGGAAGTGTTTTAACCCCAGCCTGTACAGTTACACCAGCCTGTAAAGTAACCCCAGCATATGTAGAAACACCAGCTTGCGTAGTAACCCCATCCTGTGTAGTAACCTTAGCTCTAGTAGTAACCCTAGCCCGTGTAGTAACCCCAGCCTGTGTAGTAACACAAACCTTTGTAGTAACCCCAGTCTGTGTGGTGACACCCGCCTGTGTAGTAACCCTAGCCTGTTTGGGGACAGCAGCCCGTGTAATAACCCCATCCTGTGTAGTAATCCTGACCTGAGTAGTAACCTCATACTGTGTAGTAACCCCAACCTGTGTTTTAACCCCAGCCTGTTTAGTAACCCCAGCCTGTGCAGTAATCCCAGCTTGTGTGGAGACCCTTGCCTGTGTAGTAACCCCAGCCTGTGTTGTAACCCAGACCTGTGTAGTAAACCCAGACTGTTTAGTAACCCCAGCCTGTATAGTAACCCCAGCCTTTGTAGTAACCCTGGTCTATGTAGTAACCCCAGCCTATCTAGTAACCCCATCCTGTCTAATAACCCCAGCCTGTGTAGTAACACCTACCTGTGGAGAAAACCCAGCCTGAACAGTAATCCCTGCCTGTGTAGTAACCACAGCCTGTGAAGTAACCCCAGACTGTGAAGTAACCCTAGCCTCTGTAGTAACCCCAGCAATCGGTATAACTCCAGTTTGTGTAGTAACCCTAGCCTGTGTAGTAGTCCCATCTTGTGTGGAGACACCAGTTA
The DNA here is from genome assembly GCA_020271785.1 of Procambarus virginalis. Classification (NCBI taxonomy): domain Eukaryota; kingdom Metazoa; phylum Arthropoda; class Malacostraca; order Decapoda; family Cambaridae; genus Procambarus; species Procambarus virginalis. The sequence goes on from WNGS01135330.1 coordinate 28,756, forward strand.
GTGTAGTAACCTCAGGCTGTGTAGAAACCCGAGCCTGTGTGGTAACCTCAGCCTGTGAAGTAACCATAGGCTGTGGAGTAACCCCAGCCTGCACGGTGAATCCAGCCTGTAGTAACCCCAGTCTGTGAAGTAACACAAGCCTGTGTAGTATCCCCAGCCTCTGTTGTAACCCCAGACTGTGTAGTAACTAGCCCCAGCCTGTGTAGTAACTCTAGCTCTATAGTAACCCAAGCCTGTGTAGTAACCCATGCCTGTGTAGTAACCCTGGCCAGTGCAATAGCCCCAGCTTGTGTGCAGACACCAGCCGGTGCAGTAACCCCCAGTCTGTGTAGTAACCCCAGCCTGTGTAGTAACCCCAGCCTGAGTAGTAACCGCAGCCTCTGTAGTAGCCCCAGCCTGTGTAGTAACCCCAGCCTGTTTTGTAACACATGCCTGTGTAGTAGCCCCAACCTGTGTAGTAACCCCAGCCTGTGTAGTATCCCCAGCCTGTGTAGTAACCCCAGTCTGTGTAGTAACCCCAGCCCGTGTAGTAAGCCCCGCCTGTGTAGTAACCTCAAGCCTGTCTAGTAACCCCAGCCTGTGAAGTAACCCAAGCCTGTGTGGTAACTCCAGGGAGTGTTGTAACCCCAGCCTGTGCAGTTACACCAGCCTGTGAAGTAACCCCAGCATACGTAGTAACCCCAGCTTGCGTAGTATCCCCCTCCTGTGTAGTAACCCCAGCCTGTGTAGTAACCCCAGCCTGTGTAGTAACCCCAGACTGTGTAGTAAAACAAATCTTTGTAGTAACCCCAATCTGTGCGGTGACAACAGCCGGTGTAGTAACGCCAGTTTGTGTAGCAACCCCTGCCTGTGTAGTAACCCCGGCCTGTGTAGTAACCCTAGCCTGTTTTGAGACCCCAGAAAGTATGGTAAGTCCAGCCTGTGAAATAAGCCCAGGCTGTGTAGTAACCTCAGCTTTTGTAGTAACCTCAGCCTGTGTAGTATCCCCAGTCTGTGTCGTAACCCCAGCTTGTACAACAACACCAGCCTGTGTAGTAACCCCAGCCACTGTAGTAACCCTCGCCTTTGTAGTAACCCCAGCCTGTATAGTAACCCCATCCAGTGTAGTAACCCTAGCTCGTGTAGTAACCCCGCCTGTGTGGTGACACCAGCATGTGTAGTAACCCAAGCATATGTAGTAACCTCAGCCTATGTAGTAACCCCTGCCTGTTTAGTAACCTCAGCCTGTGTAATAACCCCATCTTGTGTTGAGACCCCAGCCGGTGTAGTAACCCCAGACTGTGTAGTAACCCCAGCCTGTGTATTAACCCATCCCAATGTAGTAAACACAGCCTATGCATTAACCCCAGATTGTGTGGTAACCCAAGCCTGTGTAGTAACCCCAGCCTGAGTAGTAACCCCAGCCTGTGAAGTAACCCCTGCCTGAATAGTAATCCCAGCATGTGTAGTAACCCCAGCCTATGTAGTAACCCCAGCCTGTTTAGTAACCTCAACCTGAGTAGTAACCCCACCTTGTGTAGTAACCCCAACCAGAGTGGTAACCCTAGCCTGTGTGGTAACACCAGCCTGTGAAGTATTACCAGCCTGTGTAGTAACTCCAGCCTGTGTGGAGACAGCAGCCTGTGTAGTAATCCCAGCCTTTATAGTAACCCCAGCCTGTGTAGTAACCCCAGCCTGTGTGGTAACGCCAACCTGAGTAGTAACCCTAGACTGTGTGATGACACAAGCCTGTGTAGTAACCTCAGCCTGTGTAGTAACCCCAGCTTGTGTAGTAACCCCAGCCTGAGTAGTAACCCCAGCCTGTGAAGTAACCCCTGCCTGAATAGTAACCCCAGCCTGTGTAGTGAACCCCAGCCTATGTAGTAACCCCAGCCTGTGAAGTAACCTCAACCTGCGTAGTAACCCCAACCTGTGTAGTAACCCCAACCAGAGTGGTAACCCCAGCCTGTGTGGTGATACCAGCCTGTGTAGTAACCTCAGCCTGTGCAGTAACCCCAGCCTGTGCAGTGACACCAGCATGTGTAGTATCCCCGGCCGATGAAGGAACCTTAGACTGTGTAGTAACCCCAGCCTGTGTAGTAACCCCGGCCTGTATAGTAACCCTTGAGGTTACTTTGAGGTGCTTCCGGGGGCTTAGTGTCCCCGCAGCCTGGTCGTCGACCATGCCTCCTGGTTACTGGACTGATCAACCAGACTGTTAGACGCGGCTGCTCGCAGCCTGACGTATGAGTCACAGCCTGGTTGATCAAGTATCCTTTGGAGGTGCTTATCCAGTTCTCTCTTGAACACTGTGAGGGGTTTGCCAGTTATGCCCCTTATGTGTAGTGGAAGCGTGTTGAACAGTCTCGGGCCTCTGATGTTGATAGAGTTCTCTCTCAGAGTACCAGTTGCACCTCTGCTTTTCAACGGGGGTATTCTGCACATCCTGCCATGTCTTCTGGTCTCATGTGATGTTATTTCTATGTGCAGGTTTGGGACCAGCCTCTCCATTATTTTCCACGTGTAAATTATTATGTATCTCTCCCGCCTGCGCTCAAGGGAGTACAGATTTAGGCTCTTTAGCCGGTCCCAGTAATTTAGATGTTTTACTGAGTGGATTCTAGCAGTAAAGGATCTCTGCAAGCTCTACAGGTCAGCAATTTCTCCAGTTTTGAAAGGGGCTGTCATTGTGCAGCAGTACTCCACTCTAGAGAGCACAAGCGTTTTGAAAAGTATCATCATCGGTACAGCATCTCTAGTGTGAAAAGCTCTTGCTATCCAACCTGTCATTTTTCTTGCAGTTGTGACGGCTACTTTATTGTGTTCTTTAAAGGTAAGGTCATCCGACATGAATACACCCAGATCCTTTACATTGCCTTTTCGTTCTGTGTTATGATTTGCCTGAGTTTTGTACGTGGTTTCCGTTTTTATATTTTCATTTTTTCCGTTGCGCATGAGCTGGAACTTATCCTCGTTAAACACCATATTATTTTCTGTAGCCCATAGAAAGACCTTATCTACATCTGATTGGAGGTTTGCCGTGTCTTCTATGTTGCCAATTCTCATGAAAATCCTAGTGTCATCTGCAAAGGATGATACAGTGCTATAGGTTGTGTTCTGGTCTATGTCCGATATGAGGATGAGAAAAAGTACTGGAGCAAGCACAGTACCCTGGGGGACTGAGCTCTTCACGGTTGATGGGCTGGATTTTATTTTGTTGACTATTACACATTGGGTTCTGTTAGTCAGGAAATTGTAGATCCATCTGCCTATTTTCCCGATAATTCCTTATGAACGCATTTTATGTGCAATAACTCCATGGTCACATTTATCGAAGGCTTTTGCGAAATCTGTGTAAATTATATCACCGTTTTGTTTAGCCTGTTTTGTCACCCTAGCCTGTTTTGAGACCCCAGGAAGTGTGGTAACTCCAGCCTGTGAAATAAGCCCAGGCTGTGTAGTAACCTCAGCTTTTGTAGAAACCCCAGCCTGTGTAGTATCCTCAGTCTGTGTCGCAACCCCTGCTTGTGTGAAGACCCCAGCCTGTGTAGTAACCCAAATCTGTGTAGTAACCCCAGCTTGTACAATAACACCAGCCTGTATAGTAACCCCATCCAGTGTAGTAACCCTAGCTCGTGTAGTAACCCCAGCCAGTGTGGTGACACCAGCATGTGTTGTAACCCAAGCATATGTTGCAACCCCAGCCTGTGTAGTAACCCCTGCCTGTTTACTAACCTCAGACTGTGTAGTAACCCCAGCATGTGTTGAGACCCCAGCCGGTGTAGTAACCCCAGACTGTGTAGTAACCCCACCCTGTGTATTAACCCATCCCAGTGTAGTAAACACAGCCTGTGCAGTAACCCCAGATTGTGTGGTAACCCAAGCCTGGGTAGTAACCCCAGCGTGTGTAGTAACCCCAGCCTGTGTTGTAACCCTACCCTGTGGAGTAACCCCAGCCTGTGCAGTAACCCCAGCCTGTGTAGTAACCCCAGCCTGTGTAGTAATCCCAACCTGTGTAGTAACCCCAGCCTGTGTAGTAACCCCAGCTTGTGTGGAGACTCAAGCCGGTGGAGTAACCCAAGCCTGTGCAGTTATCCCACCTTGTGTAGATTCCCAAGCAGGTATAGTAACCCCAGCCTGTGTAGTAACCCCAGCCTGTGCAGTAACCCCAGCTTGTGTGGAGACCCTTGCCTGTGTAGTAACCCTAGACTGTGTAGTAACCCCAGACTGTTTAGTAACCCCTGCCTGTGAAGTAACCCCTGCCTGTGAAGTAACCCTAGTCTCTGTAGTAACCCCAGTAATTGGTAGTAACCCCAGGAAGTGTAGTAACCCCATCCTGTGTAGTAACCCTAACCTGTGTAGTAACCCCAGCCTGTGTACTAACCCCAACCAGAGAATTAACCCTAGCCAGCTTGTGTATTAACCCTAGCCAGCTTGTGTATTAACCCAACCCAGTGTAGTAAACACAGCTTGTGCAATAACCCCAGCTTGTGTGGTAACCCAGGCCTGTATAATAACCTAGCCTGTGTAGTAACCCCAGCCTGTGTAGTAACCTCAGCCTGTGTAGTAACCCTACCCAGTGTAGTAACCCCAGCATGTGTAGTAACCCCAACCTGTGTAGTAACCCCAGCCTGTGAAGTAACCCCTGCCTGAATAGTAACCCCAGCATGTGTAGTAACCCCAGCCTATATAGTAACCCCAGCCTGTGTAGTAACCTCAACCTGAGTAGTAACCCCACCCTGTGTAGTAACCCCAACCAGAGTGGTAACCCTAGCCTGTGTGGTAACACCAGCCTGTGAAGTATTGCCAGCCTATGTAATAACTCCAGCTTGTGTGGAGACAGCAGCCTGTGTAGTAATCCCAGCCTTCATAGTAACCCCAGCCTGTGTAGTAACCCCAGCCTGTGTGGTAACCCCAGCGTGTGTTGTAACCCCAGCCTGTGTGGTAACCACAGGAAGTGTTGTAACCACAGCCTGTGCAGTTAAACCAGCCTGTGATGTGACCCCAGGATATGTAATAACCCCATCCTGTTTAATAACCTCTACTTGTGTAGTATCCCTAGCCTGTGTAGTAACCTCAGATTGTGTGAAGACCACAGCCTTTGTAGTAACCCCAGCCTGTGTAGTAACCCCAGGCTGTGTAGTAACCCCAGCCTGTGCAGTAACCCCTGCCTGTGTTGTAACGCCACCCTGAGTAGTAACCCCAGCCTTTGTAGTAACCCCAGCATATGTAGTAACGCCAGCCTGTGTAGTAACCCCCGTTTGTGTGGAGGCCCCAGCATAAGTAGTAACCCCAGCCTGTGTAGTAACCCCATCATATGTAGTAACCCCAGCCTGTGCAGTAACCCCTGCCTGTGTAGTAACGCCAACCTGAGTAGTAACCCCAGACTGTGTGATGACACAAGCCTGTGTAGTAACCTCAGCCTGTGTAGTAACCCCAGCTTGTGTGGTGACACCAGCATGTGTAGTATCCCCGGCCAGTGAAGGAACCTTAGCCTGTGTAGTAACCTCAGCCTGTGTAGTGACCCCGGCCTGTGTAGAAACCCTAGCCTGTTTTGAGACCCCAGGAAGTGTGGTAACTCCAGCCTGTGAAATAAGCCCAGGCTCTGTAGTAACCTCAGCTTTTGTAGTAACCCCAGCCTGTGTAGTATCCCCAGTCTGTGTCGTACCCCTGCTTGTGTGAAGACCCCAGCCTTTGTAGTAACCCCAATCTGTGTAGTAACCCCAGCTTGTATAATAACACCAGCCTGTGTAGTAACCCCAGCCTCTGTAGTAACCCCAGCCTGTGTAGTAACCCCAGTCTTTGTAGTAACCCCAGTCTGTGTAATAACACCAGCCTGTATAGTAACCCCAGCCTGTGAAGTAAACTCTTCCTGTGAAGTAACCCTAGTCTCTGTAGTAACCCCAGCCATTGGTAGTAACCCTAGGCAGTGTGGTAACCTCAGCCTGTGAAGTATCACCAGCCTGTGTAGTAACCCCAGCCTGAGTAGTAACCCCAGCCTGTGAAGTAACCCCAGCCTGTGTAGTAACCCCTCCCTATATAGTAACCCCACCCTGTGTAGTAACCCCAACCTGTGTAGTAACCCCAACCTGTGTAGTAACCCCACCCTCTGTAGTAAACCCAACCAGAGTGGTAACCCTAGCCTGTGTGGTAACCCCATCCGGTGTAGTAACCTCAAGGCTGTCTAGTAACCCCAGCCTGTGTAGTAACCCAGGTCTGTGTGGAGACGGCAGCCTGTGTAGTAATCCCAGCCTTTATATTAACCCCAGCCTGTGTAGTATCCCCAGCCTGTGTGGTAACCCCAGGAAGTGTTGTAGCCCCAGATAGCGTAGTAACCCCAGCCAGTGTAGTAACTCTAGTTTGTATGGAGACCCCAGCCTGTATGGTGACACCAGCCTGTGTGGTGACACCAGCCTGTGTAGTAATCCCAGCCTTTGTAGTAACCCCAACCTGTGTTCTAACCCCAGCCATTGTAGTAACTCAAGTTTGTAAGGAGACCCTAGCCTCTGTAGTAACACAAACCTTTCTAGTAACCCCAGCCTGTGTGGAGACCCCAGCATAAGTAGTAACCCCAGCCTGTGTAGTAACCCCAGCATATGTAGTAACCCCAGATTATGCAGTAACCCTTGCCTGTGTAGTAACGCCAACCTGAGTAGTAACCCCAGCCTGTGTGGTGACACCAGCATGTGTAGTAACCCCAGCCTGTGTAGTAACCCCATCATATGTAGTAACCCCAGCCTGCGTAGTAACCCCTGACTGTTTAGTAACCTCAGCCGGTGTAGTAACCCCAGCCTGTGAAGGAACCTTAGCCTGTGTAGTAACCCCAGCCGTTGTATTAACGCTACCCTGTGTAGTAATCTCAGCGTGTGTAGTAACACCAGCCTCTCTAGTAACCCCAGCCTGTGAAGTATCCCTACCTTGTGTAGTAACCCCAGCCTGTGCAGTAACCCCAGCCTGTGTGGTGACCCAAGCCTGTGTAGTAACCAAAGCCTGTGCAGTAACATCAGCCTTTGTAATAACCGCAGTCAGTGTAGTAACCTTTAGCCTGTGTAATAACCCCAGCCTGTGAAATAGCCCCAGCCTGTGTAGTAACCTCCAGCCTGTGTAGTAACCCCAGCCTGTGAAGTAGCCCCAGCCTGTGTAGTAACCTCCAGAATGTGCAGTAACACCAGTTTGTGTAGAAATCCTAGCCTGTGTACTAAACTAAGTCGGCGTAATAACCCCAGCCTGTGTAGAAACCCTTGCCTGTATAGAAAGCTCAGCTTGAGTCGAGATCGCAGCCAGTGTATTAACCATAGCCTGTTTAGTAAACCCAGCCAGTGTAAAACCCCCAGCCAATGTAGTAACCCCAACCTGCGTAATAACCACGGCCTGTGTTGTAACCCTAGCCTGTATTGAGTCCCCAGGATGTGTGGTGACCCCATCCATTGAAGTATGCTCTGCCTGTGTAGTAACCCCAGACTATGTAGAATCCCCAGTCTGGGTCGTAACCCCAGACTGTGTGAAGACCCCAGCCTGTGTAGTAACCCCAGTTTGTGCAGTAACACCAGCCTGTGTAGTAACTCCAGCCTCCATTGTAACCCAAGCCTGTGTTGTAACCCTTGCCTGTGCAGTAACACCAGCCTTTGAACTAACCCATGTATATGTAGTAACCTCAGCTTGCGTAGTAACCTCAGCCGGTGTAGTTACCTCAGTTGTGTGGAGACCCCAGCCTGTGTGTTGACACCAGCCTGCGTAGTAACCCCAGCCTGTGTAGTATCCCCAGCCTGTGTAGTAACTCCAGTTTGTAAGGAGACCCCAGCCTGTGTAGTAACACAAACCTTTGTAGTAACCCCAGCCTGTGTGATGACACCCGCCTGTGTAGTAACCCCAGTCTGTGTAGTAACGCCAGCATATGTAGTAACATAAGCCTATATAATAACCCCAGTCTGTTTAGTAACCCTAGCCTGCATAACAACTCCATACTGTGTAGTAACCCAAGCCTGTGTAGTAACCCCAGCGTGTGTAGTAACCCCAGCCTGTGCAGTAATCCCAGCCTGTTTTGTAACACATGCCTGTGTAGGCAAGGAGTTTTCTGGGTTTGCAAGAATGACAGATTATTGTTAGAGAACATAACTACAATGATGAAAAACATTCCCGAGTCACAGAGATTATCATTCACAGACAAGCTACAGGTGATATATGCGGACTGGGAAAAGACAACATTGGTTAACGACCAAAACCCAGGAACAGATAGTTTAGAGAACCGCAGCAGTAGTGTGGAGGAAGAGGGTATTGTAGTACAGGATAGCAGCAATATTGCAGAGCCAGGTAATATAAACGATGAGAGCAACAGTGAGACAGAGTGCATAAATGAAGGAATTGGGACGAAAAGCGGAGATGGCTCCAATAAAGAGGTAGACAAGACAGACACAGATATAAATACCTTGAAAAACGCAAAACCGGAACATATTTGCAAATTCTACGCTAAAGGAATATGCAAATATGGAAAATTAGGAACAAAATGCCATTTTCTTTCTGCATCCTCGAAAATGCAGGAGCATGTGGTGGGGGTATATACCGGTTTGGAACAGGGTATAGTATCCACCCCCAATTATGTCAATCGTCAATTAGGGACAAAAAATGCTACAATCTTCAGTGTGTCGGAATTCCACGTGAGAGGTACACAGCGTTATAGACGGGAAGATCAATATGACACTACTGACAATTTTTTAGAGGAAGGCAGAAACAGAGTAGAAAATTTAAGAGAGAGGAACAGCCAGATGGAACCACTACAGGATTACAGAGGGGAAGGGAGATACCACAAGACTGGAATACACATTACCAACGAATACACAGGTACTGCACCACACAACCCGCCCCACTACCGAACTGGACGAATCACTTCGGAAACAATACACCCTGGACGCAACACAGTGGCCTCCTTACCGGAGCCTCAGATATTAACACCAAGTAAGGCAACCGGCATTTCCACTACCACGTAACATCATTTATATTTGCCAACATTCAAGGTATAAAAAACACACAAATCCAACAAAGTTCACTTTATAGATGGTCCCCTTCATGAGGCAAATGCAGTGTTTGCAGCCCTAACAGAAACCCACACAAAGGACTATCATGATGGTGAAATATGGATCTCAGAGTACAATCTTTTCAGATGTGATAGGAAACACCGGCTTCAGGGTGGGGTCAGCCTATACATCAAAGACACACTCATCTGTACTGAGCTGCTAAACACCTCAAATGATATGGTTGAAGTGCTTATAGTCAAATAGAGATCCTAAATGTAGTTATTGTCCTTGTATATAAGTCACCGGAGGCAAACCCTCAGCAGTTTTAAAGACCACTATGGAAATAGAACACTGCATGGAAAACCTCATAAATCCAGCTCCGAACATCATTCTGCTTGGGGACTTCAACCTACGGCACCTGAAATGGAAGCACCTGGCTAATACACGTATATCAGAAAGAATACACGGAAGTAGCCTTATGAAAGGCACATGCAAATGACCTGCTACGGATGTGTGACAGGTTTGCCTTAAACCAGCAAATAGTAGAACCAACTAGGAAGGAGAACACGCTGGACCTCATTTTTCATAATAATGATGTTGATCAGGAACATAATGATTACAATACCTGTTACTCAGATCAAACTTAATTGAAGTTATGACAACCGTAGGGAATAGACCTCCAAAACCAGTCCATTTCAGCAAATTCAACTTCACAATAAACAGATAAACTGGGAGCAAATAAACCAGGACTTCACAGAAATAAACTGGGAAGAACAGCTAGAAAATGCGAACCTGAACAGTGCCTGGAAAAAATAAGCTCAGTAGCACTAGAAATATGTACAAACCCATCCCGTAAGAAAAAAGAGGAAGAGATGCAGATTGGAAAGAGAACGTCGTTCCCTATATAGCGAAGAAAACGAATCGCGGAACAACTTGAGAGTCACACCCTATCTCAGGAACGGCGAAGANCCGACCAAATGTGACCATGGGGTGATAGCTCACAAAATGAGGTCAATGGGAAAACTGGAAAAGTAGGACGCTGGATACTCAATTCCTGTCGAACAGAACACAAAGAGTAACAGTCAATCAGATAAAATCGAGTCCAAGCGATGTTAAAAGCTCTGTACCTCAAGGTACAGTCCTTGCACCGCTACTGTTCCTTATTCTCATATCTGATATAGACAAAAATACACGTCACAGCTTCGTGTCATCCTTCGCAGATGACACAAAAATCAGCATGAAAATTACCTCTGCTGAAGACATTGAAAAACTACAAACAGATGTCAACAAAGTTTTCGATTGGGCAGCAGAAAATAATATGATGTTTAACAGTGATAAATTTCAGGTACTCAGGTACGGCAAAAATGAGGATCTGAAACATAATACAGGGTACAAAACACAATCAAATCTTCCCATAGTAGAAAAACAGCATGTCAAGGATTTGGGAATAATGATGTCCGACGATCTAACGTTTAGGGAGCATAACCAAGCAAATATCGCATCAGCCAGAAAAATGATCGGATGGATTACGAGAACTTTCAAATCCAGGGATCCCATTACAATGGTTGTACTCTTCAAGTCACTTGTGTTGTCCCGTCTCGAATACTGCTCAGTACTCACTTCCCCTTCAGAGCAGGAGAGATTGCTGAAATAGAGGGAATACAGAGAACATATACGGCACGCATAGACGAGATAAAACACCTAAATTATTGGGATCGTCTCAAAGCTCTCCAAATGTACTCTCTAGAAAGGAGACGAGAGAGATACCAAATAATATACACGTGGAAAATACTGGAGGGCCAGGTCCCAAATCTACACAGTAAAATAACAACGTACTGGAGTGAACGATATGGAAGAAAATGCAAGATTGAACCAGTGAAGAGCAGAGGTGCCATAGGCACAATCAGAGAACACTGTATAAACATCAGAGGTCCGCGGTTGTTCAACGTCCTCCCAGCGACTATAAGAAATATTGCCGGAACAACCGTGGACATCTTCAAGAGAAAACTGGACTGTTTCCTAAGAGAAGTCCCGGATCAGCCGGGCTGTGGTGGGTATGTGGCTCTGCGGGCCGCTCCAAGCAACAGCCTGGTGGATCAAACTCTCACAAGTCGAGCCTGGCCTCGGGCCGGGCTTGGGGAGTAGAAGAACTCCCAGAACCCCATCAACCAGGTATCAACCAGGTAACCAGGTAGTAACCCAAGCCTGTGTAGTAACCCCAGCTTGTGTGGTAACCCCAGCCGGTGTAGTAACCCAAGCCTGTGTAGTAAGCCCCGGCTGTGTAGTAACCTCAAGGCTTTAAGTAACCCCAGAATGTGTAGTAACCCCAGAATGTGTAGTAATCCCAGCCTGTGTGGAGACAGCAGCATGTGTAGTAATCCCAGCTTTTATAGTAACCTCAGCCTGTGTAGTAACCCCAGCTTTTGTGGTAACCCCAGTAAGTGTTGTAACCCCAGCCTGTGCAGTTACACCAGCCAGTGAAGTAACCCCAGCATATGTAGTAACCCCAGCTTGCGTAGTAATCCCATCCTGGGTAGGAACCTGTGCTTGTGTAGTACCTCAGTTTGTGTGAAGACCCCAGCCTGTGTGGTGATACCAGCCTGTGTATTAACCCCAGCCAGTGTAGTAACCCCAGCCTGAGTAGTAACTCTGGTTAGAATAGAGAACCCCCAGCCTGTGCAGTAACACAACCCTTTGTAGTAACCCCAGCCTGTGTGGTGACACCAGCCTGTGTAGTAGCCCCAGTCTGTGTAGTAACGCCAGCATATGTAGTAACCCCAGCCTGTGTAGTAACCACAGCCTGTGTAGTAAATCTTGCCTGCGTAGCTACCGCAGTTTGTGTGGAGACCCTAGCATGTGTAGTAACCCCAGCCTGTGTAGTAACCCCAGCATATGTAGTAACCCCAGCCTGTGTAGTAACCCCGGCCTGTGTAGTAACACCAACGTGTGTAGCAACCCCAGACTCTGTAGTAACACCAGCCAGTGTAGTAACCCTAGCCTGTGCAGTACCCCAGTCTGTGTGGTGACACCAGCTTGTGTAGTAACCCCAGCTTGTGTAGTATCCCCCAGCATATGTTGTAACCCCAGCTGTGTCGAAACACTGCCTGTTTAGTAACCCTGCCTGTGTAGTGAAACCACTCTGTATAGTAACCCCAGCATTTATAGTAACCCCAGCTTTTGTAGAAACCCCAGCCTAAGTAGTAACGTCAGCCTGTGTAATAACCCCAGCCAGTGTAGTAACCCCAGCCTGTGTAGTAACCCCAGCTTGTGTAGTAATCCCACCCTGTGTAGTGACACGAGACTGTGTAGTAATCCCACCCTGTGTAGTGACACGAGACTGTGTAGTAACCCCATGCATTGAAATAACCCCAGCTTGCGTAGTAACCCCCAGACTGTGTAGTAACCCAGCCAGTTTAGTAACCCTAGCCTGTGTAGAAATCCCAGCCTGTGTAGTAACCAACAGACTCTGTAGTAACCATAGCCCGTGTATTAACACTAGCCTGAGTAGTAAACCCAGCCTGTATAGTAACCCAGCCTGTCTAATAACCCCAGCCTGTGTGTAAATCCAGCATGTGTAGTAATCCCAGCCTGTGTAGTACCCACAGCCTGCGTAGTAACCCCAGCCTGTTTATTAACCCCAGCCTTTGTAGTAACCCCAGACTGTTTATTAACCCAAGTCTGTGAAGTAACCCCAGACTGTGTAGTAACATCAGAATGTGCAGTAACTCAACCCTGTGCAGTAACCCCAGCCTGTGAAGTAATCTCCAGCCTGTGTAGTAACCCCAGCCTGTGAAGTACCTTCAGCCTGTGAACTAACACCAGCGAGTGTACTAACACCAGCCCGTGTAGTAACCCCAGCCTGTGGAGTAACCTAAGCCTGTTTAGTAACCTTAGCTTGTGTGGAGACCCCAGGCTGTGTAGTAACCTCAGCCTGTGCAAGAACCCAACCTTGAGTGGAGACCCCAGCCAGTGTAGTAACCCATCCTGTGAAGCAACCCCAGCCTGTGAAGTAGCCCTAGTTTCTGTAGTACCTCAGCCATTGGTAGTAACCCCTGGCAGTGTGGTATCCCCAGCCTGTGAAGTAACACCAGCCTCTGTAGTAACTCCAGCCTGAGTAGTAACCCCAGCCTGTGAAGTAACACCAGCCTGTGGAGTAACCCCAGCCTGTGTAGTAACCCCAGCCTATGTAGTAACCCCAGCCTGTGTAGTAAACCCAGCCGGTGTAGTAACCCAAGCATGTGTAGTAAGCCCCGGCTGTGTAGTAACCTCAAGCTGTCTAGTAACCCCAGCCTGTTTAGTAACCCCAGCCTGTGTGGAGACAGCTGCATGTGTACTAACCACAGGAAGTGTTGTAACCCCAGTCTGTGCAGTTACACCAGCCTGTGAAGTAACCCCAGCACATGTAGTAACCCCAGCTTGCGTAGTAACCCCATCCTGTGTAGTAACCTTAGCTTTTGTAGTAACCCTAGTCTGTGTAGTAACCTCAGTTTGAGTGAAGACCCAGCCTGTGTGGTGACACCAGCCTGTGTAGTAACCCCAGCAACTGTAGTAACCCAGCCTGTGTAGTAACCCCAGCCTGTGTAGTAACACCAAACTGTTTAGTAACCCCTGCCTGTGCGGTGACACCAGCCTGTGTATTAACCCCAGCCTGTGAATTAATCTCCAACCTGTGTAGTAACGCCAGCCTGTGTAGTAACCTTCACCTGTGAACTAACCCAAGCCCGTGTACTAACTTCAGCCCTTGTAGTAACCCGAGCCTGTGGAGTAACCTCAGCCTGTGCAGGAACCCCAGCCTGTGAAGTAACCCTAGTCTCTGTAGTAACCCCAGCCATGGTAGTAACCCCAGGCAGTGTCGTAACCCCAGCCTGTGTAGTAACCCCAGCATGTGTGGAGAACAAGCCGGGGAGTAACCCCACCTGTGTAGTAACCCCAACTTGTGTGGAGACCAAGCCTGTTAGTAACCCAGCCTGTGTAGTAACCCCAGCCTGTGTAGCAACCCTGGTCTGTGTAGTAACCCCAGCCTGTCTAGCAACCCCATCCTGTCTAATAACCCCACTTGTGTAGTAATACCTGCCTGTGGAGAAACCCCAGCCTGTATAGTAAAACCTGCCTGTGTAGTAACCACAGCCTGTGTAGTAACCTCAGCCTGTGCAGGAACCCAAGCTTGAGTGGAGACCCCAGCCTGTATAGTAACCCCATCCTGTGAAGTAACCCTAGTCTGTAGTAACCCCAGCCTTTGGTAGTAACCCCAGGCAGTGTAGTAACACAGCCGGGGCTGTAGTAATACCAGCTTTTATAGTAACCCCAGCCTGTGTAGTAACCCCAGCCTGTGTGGTAACCCCAGGAAGTGCTGTAACCCTAGCCTGTGCAGTTACACCAGCCTGTGAAGTAACCCAGCATATGTAGTAACCCCAGCTTGCGTAGTAACCCCATCCTGTGTAGTAACCATAGTTTGTGTAGTAACCCTAGCCTGTGTAGTAACCTCAGTTCGTGTGAATAACCCAGCCTGTGTGGTGACACCAGCCTGTGAAGTAACCCAAGCCTATGTAGTAACTATAGCTTGTGTAGTTACTCCAGTTTGTATGGAAACCCCCAGTCTGTGTAGTAACACAAACTTTGTTGTAACCCCAGCCTGTGTGGTGTCACCAGCCTGTGTAGTAGCCCCAGCCTGTGTAGTAACCTTCAGCCTGTTAACTAACTCCAGCCCATGCAGTAACACCAGCCCGTTACTAACCCCACCATCTGGAATAACCTCAGCCTGTGTAGTAACCTCAGCTTGTGTGGAGAGCCCACGCTGTGAAATAACCTCAGCCTGTGCAGGAACCCCAGATTGAGTGGAGACCCCAGCCAGTGTAGTAACCCCATCCTGTGATGTAGCCCTAGCCTGTGAGGTAACCCTAGTCTCCGTAGTAACCCAAGCCATGGTAGTAACCCCTGGCAGTGTGGTAACTCCACCCTGTGAAGTAACACCACCCTGTGTAGTATACCCAGCCTGAATAGTAACCCCAGCCTGTGAAGAAACCCTGCCTGAGTAGTAACCCAACCTGTGTAGTAACCCAGCGTGTGTAGTAACCCAGCCTGTGTAGTAACCCCAACCAGTGTAGTAACCCCAGCGTGTGTAGTAACCCCAGCCTGAGTGTTAACCCCAGCCTGTGTGGTAACCCGAGCCTGTGAAGTACCCCAGTCTGAGTAGTAACCCCAGCCTGAGTATTAACACCAGCCTGTGAAGTAGCCCTAGCCTGTGCAGTAACACCAGCCTGTGTAGTAACCACAGCCTGTGCAGTAACCCCAGCTTGTTTTGTAACCCCAGCCTGTGTAGTAACCCCTGCCTGTGTAGCAACACCAAACTGTATAGTAACCCCAGACTGTGCGGTGACACTAGCCTGTGTAGTAACCCCAGCCTGTGAATTAACCCTACCCTGTGTAGTAACCACAGCCTGTGCAGTATCCCCGGCCTGTGTGTTAAACCAAGGCTGTACAGTAACCCCAGCCTGTGTAGTAACGCCAGCATATGTAGTAACCCCAGCCTGAGTAGTAACCCCTGCTTGTTTAGTAACCTCAGCCTGTGTAGTAACCCCAGCCTATGTAGTAACCCCAGCCTGTGTAGTAATCCCAGGCTGTGAAGTAACCCAGCCTGTGAAGTAACCCAGCCTGTGTGGTGAAACCACCATGTATAGTAACCCCAGCCTTTTTAGTAACCTCACGTTTGTAGTAACCCAGCCTGAGTAGTAACGTCAGACTGTGTAGTAACCCCAGCTAGTGTAGTAACCCAGCTTGTGTAGTAACCCCAGCATGTATAGTAACCCCAGCCTGTGTAGTAAAACCTTCCGGTGTAGTAACCCCAGCACGTGTAGTAACCCAGCTTGTGGAGTAACCCAGTCTGCGTAGTATCCCAAGGCTGTGTAGTAACCCAATCCTGTGTAGTATCCCAGCCTGTGTGGTGACACGAGCCAGTGTAGTAACCCAAGCCATTGAAATAACCCAGCTTTCATAGTAACCCCCAGACTGTGTAGTAACCCAAGCCAGTGCAGTAACCCCAGCCTGTGTAGTAACCATAGCCCGGGAAGTAACACTAGCCTGAGTAGTAACCAATCCTGTATATTAACCACAGCTTGTGTAGTAACCCCAGCCAGTGTAGTAACCATAGCCGGGAAGTAACACTAGCCTGAGTAGTAAACCAATCCTGTATAGTAACCCACAGCCTGTGTAGTAAATCAGCATATGTAGTAAAGCCAGCCTGTGTAGTAACCCCAGCCTATGTAGTAACCCCAGCCTGTGTAGTAACCCCAGCCGTGTAATAACCCAAACCTGTGTAGTAAGCCCCGGCTGTGTAGTAACCTCAAGCCTGTCTAGTAACCCCAGCCTGTTTAGTAACCCCAGCCTGTGTGGAGACAGCTGCATGTGTACTAACCACAGGAAGTGTTGTAACCCCCAGCCTGTGCAGTTACACCAGCCTGTGAAGTAACCCCAGCACATGTAGTAACCCCAGCTTGCGTAGTAACCCCATCCTGTGTAGTAACCTTAGTTTTTGTAGTAACCCTAGCCTGTGTAGTAACCTCAGTTTGTGTGAAGACCCCAGCCAGTGTGGTGACACCAGCCTGTGTAGTAACCGCATTCTGTGTAGTAACCCCAGCAAATGTAGTAACCCCAGCCTGTGTAGTAACCCCAGCCTGTGTAGTAACACCAAACTGTATAGTAACCCTGCCTGTGCGGTGACACTAGCCTGTGTAGTAACCCCAGACTGTGAAGTAATCTCCAATATGTGTAGTAACGCTAGCCTGTGTAGAAACCTTCAGCCTGTGAACTAACCCAAGCCCGTGTACTAACACCAGCCCTTGTAGTAACCCCAGCCTGTGGAGTAACCTCAGCCTGTGCAGGAACCCCAGCTTGAGTGGAGACACCAGCAGGTGTAGTAACCCCAGCCTGTGAAGTAACCCTAGTCGCTGTAGTAACCCCAGCCATTGGTAGTAACCCCAGGCAGTGTCGTAACCCCAGCTTGTGAAGTAACACTAGCATGTGTAGTAACCGTGAGTAGTAACCCCAGCCCGTGTAGTAACCCCCAGCATGTGTGGAGACACAAGCCGGTGGAGTAACCCCAGCCTGTGTAGTATCCCAACTTGTGTGGAGACCGTTGCCTGTGTAGTAACCCCAGCCTGTGTAGAAACACTGATTGTGTAGTAACCCCAGTGTTTAGTAACCCAGCCTGTGTAGTAACCCATGCCTGTGTAGCAACCCTGGTCTGTGTAGTAACCCCAGCCTGTCTAGCAACCCCAGCCTGTCTAATAACCCCA
>WNGS01135330.1:48039-60786 GCA_020271785.1 Procambarus virginalis
TATATATATTTAATAATTTTTTATAAGGTTTCACAATTTTGTTATATAATTACATAGTTTTGTTATTAACTTACACAATTTTGAGGTTGGAGAGAAAGTTAAAATGAGCTTCATTGATGTCGTGAAGTTCTAGCTCCTCCAAGTTCCTGTAACATATCATTATGGTAAATGATCACAAATTCTTGTACATCACTTTCTTGTACAAACGTGCGAGTGGTCGTCCCACAGCCCAGAAAGTACTTCCGATTTGTGCAGAACCCCAGGCCAGTGCCACACTATTGGGGCGCTCAGTACCCCCAGGAAAGTCCAGAATCCTTATCCTGTGCAGAACCACCAGTCTGCGCAATACTCCCAGACTGTGCATCACTACCCGTCTCAGCAGCATTGTGATGCATCTCGCAGACTCATGTACCACACCCAGCCTGTGTAGTAACCCCCAGATTGTGTAGTAACCCCAACCCTGTGTAGTAACCCCAGCCTGTGTAGTGACCCTAGACCGTGTAGTAACTCCAGCCTGTGTAGTAACCCCAGCCTGTGTAGTAACCTACAGCCTGTGTAGTAATCCCAGCCTGTGTAGTAACCCCACCCTGTGTAGTAACCCCAGCCTGTGTAGTAACCCCACCTGTGTAGTAACCCCAGCCTGTGTAGTAACCCCAGCCTGTGTAGTAACCCAGCCTGTGTAGTAACCCAAGCCTGTGTAGTAACCCCCAGCCTGTGTAGTAACCCCAGCCTTTGTAGTAACCCCAGCCTGTGTAGTAACCCCAGCCTGTGTAGTGACCCTAGCCCTGTAGTAACCTCCAGCCTGTGTAGTAACCTCCAGCCTGTGTAGTAACCTCCAGCCTGTGTAGTAACCCCAGCCTCTGTAGTAACCTCCAGCCATGTAGTAACCCCAGCCTGTGTAGTAACTCCAGCCTGTGTAGTAACACCAACCTGTGTGGTAACCCCGGAAGTGTTGTAACCCCAGCCTGTGCAGTTACACAGCCTGTGAAGTAACCCCAGCATATGTAGTAACCCCAGTTGCGTAGTAACCCCATCCTGTGTAGTAACCTCAGCTTGTGTAGTAACCCTAGCCTGTGTAGTAACCTAAGTTCGTGGGAATAACCCTGCCTGTGTGGGACACCAGCCTGTGAAGTAACCCAAGCAAGCTGTGTAGTAACCTTCAGCCTGTTAACTAACCCAGCCCATTCAGTAACCCCAGCCTGTGTAGTAACCCCAACCATGTAGTAACCCCAGCGTGTGTGTAGTAACCCCAGCCTGAGTGTAAACCCCAGCATGTGTGGTAACCCGAGCCTGTGAAGTAACCCCACCTGAGTATTAACACCAGCCTGTGAAGTAGCCCTAGCCTGTGTAGTAACACCAGCGTGTGTAGTAATCCCAGCCGTGTAGTAACCCAAACCTGTGTAGTAAACCCGGCTGTGTAGTAACCTCAAGCCTGTCTAGTAACCCCAGCCTGAGGAGTAACCTCTGCCTGTGTGGAGACAGCAGCATGTGTAGTAATCCAGCCTGTGTAGTAACCTCAATTTGTGTGAAGACCCCAGCCTCTGTGGTGACACCAGCCTGTTAGTAGCCCAGTCTGTGTAGTAACCCCAAAAATGTAGTAACCCCAGCCTGTGTAGTAACCCCTGCTGTATAGCAGCACCACAAACTGTATAGTAACCCCAGACTGTGCGGTGACACCTAGCCTGTGTAGTAACCCCAGCCTGTGAATTAACCCCTACCCTGTGTAGTAACCACAGCCTGTGCAGTATCCACGGCCTGTGTGTAAACCAAGCCTGTATAGTAACCCCAGCCTGGGTAGTAACGCCAGCATATGTAGTAACCCCAGCCTGTGTAGTAACCCCTGCTTGTTTAGTAACCTCAGCCTGTGTAGTAACCCCAGTCTATATAGTAACCCTAGTCTGTGTAGTAATCCCAGCGTGAAGTAACCACCCCAGCCTGAGAAGTAACTCCAGCCTGTGTGGTGAAATCACCATGTATAGTAACCGTTTGTAGTACCCCAGCCTGAGTAGTAACGTCAGACTGTGTAGTATCCCCAGCCAGTGTAGTAACCCCAGCCTGTGAAGTAACGCCAGCCTGTATAGTAACCCCAGCCTGTGTAGTAAAACCTCCGGTGTAGTAACCCCAGCACGTGTAGTAACCCCAGCTTGTGGAGTAACCCCAGCCTGTGGTGACACGAGCCAGTGTAGTAACCCCAGCCTTTATAGTACCCCAGCTTTCGTAGTAACCCCCAGACTGTGTAGTAACCCAGCCATTGTAGTAACCACCAACCTGTGTAGTAACCATAGCCCGGGAAGTAACACTAGCCTGAGTAGTAAACTAATCCTGTGTAGTAACCCCAGCAGGTGTAGTAACCCCAGCCTGTGTAGTAACCCCAACCAGATTGGTAACCCTACCACCTTTTATTAACCCAACCAAGTGTAATAAACACAGCTTGTGCAGTAACCCCAGCTTGTGTGGTAACCCAAGCCTGTGTAGTAACCCCAGCTTGTGTAGTAACCCCAGCCGGTGTAGTAACCCAAGCCTGTGTAGTAAGCCCCGGCTGTGTAATAACCTCAAGGCTTTAAGTAACCCCAGACTGTGTAGTAACCCCAGCCTGTGTGGAGACAGCAGCATGTGTAGTAATCCCAGCTTTTATAGTAACCCAAGCCTGTGTAGTAACCCCAGCTTTTGTGGTAACCCCAGTAAGTGGTGTAACCCCAGCCTGTGCAGTCACACTAGCCAGTGAAGTTACACCAGCATATGTAGTAACGCCAGCTTGCGTAGTAACCCCATCCTGTGTAGTAACCTGTGCTTGTGTAGTAAGCCTAGACTGTGTAGTAACCCCGGCCTGTGTAGTAACACCAACCTGTGTTGCAACCCCAGCCTGTGTGGTGACACTAGCCTGTGTGGAGACAGCTGCATGTGTGCTACCAAAGGAAGTGTTGTAACCCCAGCCTGTGCAGTTACACCAGCTTGTGAAGTAACCCCAGCACATGTAGTAACCCCAGCTTGCGTAGTAACCCCATCCTGTGTAGTACCCTTAGCTTTTGTAGTAACCCTAGTCTGTGTAGTAACCTCAGTTTGTGTGAAGACCCCAGCCTGTGTGGTGACACCAGCCTTTGTAGTAACCCCAGTCTGTGTAGTAACCCCAGCAAATGTAGTAACCATAGCCTGTGTAGTAACCCCAGCCTGTGTAGTAACACCAAACTGTATAGTAACCCCTGCCTGTGCGGTGACACTAGCCTGTGTAGTAACCCCAGCCTGTGAAGTAATCTCCAACCTGTGTAGTAACGCCAGCCTGTGAAGTAACCTTCAGCCTGTGAACTAACCCAAGCCCGTGTACAAACACCAGCCCTTGTAGTAACCCCAGCCTGTGGAGTAACCTCAGCCTGTGCAGGAACCCCAGCTTGAGTGGAGACATCAGCTGGTGTAGTAACCCCACCCTGTGAAGTAACCCCAGCCTGTGAAGTAACCCTAGTCTGTGTAGTAACCACAGCCATTGGTAGTAACCCCAGCCATTGGTAATAACCCCAGGCAGTGTCGTAGCCCCAGCCTGTGAAGTAACACCAGCATGTGTAGTAACCCCTGAGTAGTAACCCCTGAGTAGTAACCCCAGCCTGTGTAGTAACCCCCAGCATGTGTGGAGACACAAGCCGGTGGAGTAACCCCACCCTTTGAAGTAACCCCAGCCTGTGTAGAAACACTGACTTGTGTATTAACCCCAGTCTGTTTAGTAACCCCAGCCTGTGTAGTAACCCCAGCCTGTGTAGCAACCCTGGTCTGTGTAGTAACCCCAGCCTGTCTAGCAACCCCAGCCTGTCTAATAACCCCACCGTGTGTAGTAACACCTGCCTGTGGAGAAACCCCAGCCTGTATAGTAACCCCTGCCTGTGTAGTAACCACAGCCTGTGTAGTAACCTCAGCCTGTGCAGGAACCCAAGCTTGAGTGGAGACCCCGCCTGTGTAGTAACCCCATCCTGTGAAGTAACCCTAGTCTCTGTAGTAACTGTCTACCAGCCTTTGGTAGTAACCCCAGGCAGAGTAGTAACACAGCCGGGCTTGTAGTAATCCCAGCTTTTATAGTAACCCCAGCCTGTGCAGTAACCCCCAGCCTGTGTGGTAACCACAGGAGTGTTGTAACCCACCTGTGCAGTTACACCAGCCTGTGAAGTAACCCAGCATATGTAGTAACCCCAGCTTGCGTAGTACCCCACATATGTAGTAACCCAGCTTGCGTAGTACCCCATCCTGTGTAGTAACCTCAGCTTGTGTAGTACCCTAGCCTGTGTAGTAACCTCTGAGTGTGTGAATAACCCAGCCTGTGTGGTGACACCAGCCTGTGAAGTAACCCAAGCCTATGTAGTAACTCCAGCTTGTGTAGTAACTCCAGTTTGTATGAGACCCCAGGTCGTTTAGTAACACAAACTTTTGTTGTAACCCAGCCCATGCAGTAACACCAGCCCGTGTAGTAACCCCACCATCTGGAGTAACCTCAGCCTGTGTAGTAACCTCAGCTTGTGTGGAGAGCGCACGCTGTGAAGTAACCTCATCCTGTGCAGGAATCCCAGATTGAGTGGAGACCCCAGCCGGTGTAGTAACCCCATCCTGTGAAGTAGCCCTAGCCTGTGAGGTAACCCTAGTCTCCGTAGTAACCCAAGCCATTGGTAGTAACCCCTGGCAGTGTTGTAACTCCATCCGGCGAAGTAACACCACCCTGTGTAGTATCCCCAGCCTGAATAGTAACCCCAGCCTGTGAAGAAACCCCTGCCAGAGTAATACCCCAAACCTGTGTAGTAACCCCAGCCTGTGTAGAAACCCCAACCAGTGTAGTAACCCCAACGTGTGTAGTAACCCCTGCCTGAGTATTAACACCAGCCTGTGAAGTAGCCCTAGCCTGTGCAGTAGGACCAGCGTGTGTAGTAACCCCAGCCTGTGCAGTAACCCTAGCCGGTGTAGTAACCCAAGCCGGTGTAGTAAACCCCGGCTGTGTAGTAACCTCAAGCCTGTCTAGTAACCCCAGCCTGAGTAGTAAGCTCAGCCTGTGTGGAGACAGCAGCATGTGTAGTAATCCCAGCTTTTATAGTAACCCCAGCCTGTGTAGTAACCCCAGCTTTTGTGGTAACCCTAGTAAGTGTTGTAACCCCAGCCTGTGCAATTACACTAGCCAGTGTAGTAACCCCAGCTTGTGTAGTAATCCCATCCTGTGTAGTAACCTGTGCTTGTGTAGTAACCTCAGTTTGTGTGAAGACCCCAGCCTGTGTGGTGTTACCAGCCTGTGTATTAACCCCAGCCTGAGTAGTAACTCTGGTTAGTATGGAGAACCCCCAGCCTGTGCAGTAACACAACCCTTTGTAGTAACCCCAGCCTGTGTGGTGACACCAACCTGTGTAGTAGCCCCAGTCTGTGTAGTAACGCCAGCATATGTAGTAACCCCAGCCTGTGTAATAACCACAGCCTGTGTAGTAAATCTTGCCTGCATAGCAACCGCAGTTTGTGTGGAGACCCCAGCATGTGTAATAACCCCAGCCTGTGTAGTAACCCCAGCATATGTAGTAACCCCAGCCTGTGTAGTAACCCCGGCCTGTGTAGTAACACCAACGTGTGTAGCAACCCCAGACTCTGTAGTAACACCAGCCAGTGTAGTAACCCTAGCCTGTGCAGTAACCCCAGTCTGTGTGGTGACACCAGCATGTGTAGTAACCCCAGCATATGTTGTAACCCAGCCTGTGTCGAAACACTGCCTGTTTAGTAACCCCTGCCTGTGTAGTAACCCCAGCCAGTGTAGTAACCCTAGCCTGTGTAGTAACCCCAGTCTGTGTGGTGACACCAGCCTGTGTAGTAACCCCAGACTGTGAAGTAACCCCAGCCTGTGATGTAACCCCAGCCTGTGTACTAACCCCAGCCTGTGTAGTAACCCCAGCCTGTGTAGTAACCCCAAGCTGTGAAGTAACCCCAGCCTGTGAAGTAACCCAAGCCTGTGTGGTGAAACCACTCTGTATAGTAACCCCAGCATTTATAGTAACCCCAGCTTTTGTAGAAACCCCAGCCTGAGTAGTAACGTCAGCCTGTGTAATAACCCCAGCCAGTGTAGTAACCCCAGCCTGTGTAGTAACCCCAGCTTGTGGAGTAACCCCAGTCTGAGAAGTATTCCTAGCCTGTGTAGTAACCCAAGCCTGTGTAGTAATCCCACCCTGTGTAGTGACACGAGACTGTAGTAACCACATCCATTGAAATAACCCCAGCTTGCGTAGTAACCCCCAGACTGTGTAGTAACCCCAGCCAGTTTAGTAACCCTAGCCTGTGTAGAAATCCCGGCCTGTGTAGTAACCAACAGACTCTGTAGTAACCATAGCCCGTGTATTAACACTAGCCTGAGTAGTAAACCCAGCCTGTATAGTAACCACAGCCTGTCTAGTAACCCCAGCCTGTGTAGTAAATCCAGCATGTGTAGTAATCCCAGCCTGTGTAGTACACACAGCCTGCGTAGTAACCCCAGCCTGTTTATTAACCCCAGCCTATGTAGTAACCCCAGACTGTTTATTAACCCAAGTCTGTGAAGTAACCCCAGACTGTGTAGTAACATCAGAATGTGCAGTAACTCAAGCCTGTGCAGTAACTCCAGCCTGTGAAGTAATCTCCAGCCTGTGTAGTAACCCCAGCCTGTGTAGTAACCTTCAGCCTGTGAACTAACATCAGCCCGTGTACTAACACCAGCCCGTGTAGTAACCCCAGCCTGTGGAGTAACCTAAGCCTGTTTAGTGACCTTAGCTTGTGTGGAGACCCCAGGCTGTGTAGTAACCTCAGCCTGTGCAAGAACCCAACCTTGAGAGGAGACCCCAGCCGGTGTTGTAACCCCATCCTGTGAAGCAACCCCAGCCTGTGAAGTAACCCTAGTTTCTGTAGTAACCTCAGCCATTGGTAGTAACCCCTGGCAGTGTGGTATCCCCAAGCTTGTGAAGTAACACCAGCCTCTGTAGTAACTCCAGCCTCAGTAGTAACCCCAGCCTGTGAAGTAACACCAGCCTGTGGAGTAACCTCAGCCTGTGTCGTAACCACAGCCTATGTAGTAACCCCAGCCTGTGTAGTAACCCCAACCGGTTTAGTAACCCAAGCCTGTGTAGTAAGCCCCGGCTGTGTAGTAACCTCAAGCCTGTCTAGTAACCCCAGCCTGTTTAGTAACCCCATACTGTGTGGAGACAGCTGCATGTGTACTAACCACAGGAAGTGTTGTAACCCCAGCCTGTGCAGTTACACCAGACTGTGAAGTAACCCCAGCACATGTAGTAACCCCAGCTTGCGTAGTAACCCCATCCTGTGTAGTAACCTTAGCTTGTGTAGTAACCCTAGTCTGTGTAATAACCTCAGTTTGTGTGAAGACCCCAGCCTGTGTGGTGACACCAGCCTGTGTAGTAACCCCAGTCTGTGTAGTAACCCCAGCAAATGTAGTAACCCCAGCCTGTGTAGTAACCCCAGCCTGTGTAGTAACACCAACTGTACAGTAACCCCTGCCTGTGCGGTGACACCAGCCTGTGTAGTAACCCCAGCCTGTGAATTAATCTCCAACCTGTGTAGTAACGCCAACCTGTGTAGTAACCTTCAGCCTGTGAACTAACCCAAGCCCGTGTACTAACATCAGCCCTTGTAGTAACCCCAGCCTGTGGAGTAACCTCAGCCTGTGCAGGAACCCCAGCCTGTGAAGTAACCCTAGTCTCTGTAGTAACCCCAGCCATTGGTAGTAACCCCAGGCAGTGTCGTAACCCCAGCCTGTGAAGTAACACCAGCGTATGAAGTAACCCCTGAGTAGTAACCCCAACCTCTGTAGTAACCCCCAGCATGTGTGGAGACACAAGCCGGTGGAGTAACCCCAGCCTGTGCAGTAACCCCAGCCTGTGTAGCAACCCTGGTCTGTGTAGTAACCCCAGCCTGTCTAGCAACCCAGCCTGTCTAATAACCCCACCGTGTGTAGTAATACCTGCCTGTGGAGAAACCCCAGCCTGTATAGTAACCCCTGCCTGTGTAGCAACCACAGCCTGTGTAGTAACCTCAGCCTGTGCAGGAACCCAAGCTTGAGTGGAGACCCCAGCCTGTATAGTAACCCCATCCTGTGAAGTAACCCTAGTCTATGTAGTAACCCCAGCCTTTGGTAGTAACCCCTAGGCAGTGTAGTAACACAGCCGGGGCTGTAGTAATACCAGCTTTTATAGTAACCCCAGCCTGTGTAGTAACCCCAGCCTGTGTGGTAACCCCAGGAAGTGCTGTAACCCCAGCCTGTGCAGTTACACCAGCCTGTGAAGTAACCCCAGCATATGTAGTAACCCCAGCTTGCGTAGTAACCCCATCCTGTGTAGTAACCATAGTTTGTGTAGTAACCCTAGCCTGTGTAGTAACCTCAGTTCGTGTGAATAACCCAGCCTGTGTGGTGACACCAGCCTGTGAAGTAACCCAAGCCTATGTAGTAACTCCAGCTTGTGTAGTTACTCCAGTTTGTATGGAGACCCCCAGTCTGTTTAGTAACACAAACTTTTGTTGTAACCCCAGCCTGTGTTGTGTCACCAGCCTGTGTAGTAGCCCCAGCCTGTGTAGTAACCTTCAGCCTGTTAACTAACTCCAGCCCATGCAGTAACACCAGCCCGTGTAGTAACCCCACCATCTGGAGTAACCTCAGCCTGTGTAGTAACCTCAGCTTGTGTGGAGAGCCCACGCTGGGAAATAACCTCAGCCTGTGCAGGAACCCCAGATTGAGTGGAGACCCCAGCCAGTGTAGTAACCCCATCCTGTGATGTAGCCCTAGCCTGTGAGGTAACCCTAGTCTCCGTAGTAACCCAAGCCATTGGTAGTAACCCTGGCAGTGTGGTAACTCCACCCTGTGAAGTAACACGACCCTGTGTAGTATACCCAGCCTGAATAGTAACCCCAGCCTGTGAAGAAACCCCTGACTGAGTAGTAACCCAAGCCTGTGTAGTAACCCCAGCGTGTGTAGTAACTCCAGCCTATGAAGAAACCCCAACCAGTGTAGTAACCCCAGCGTGTGTAGTAACTCCAGCCTGAGTGTTAACCCCAGCCTGTCTGGAAACCCGAGCCTGTGAAGTAACCCCAGTCTGTGTAGTAACCCCAGCCTGAGTATTAACACCAGCCTGTGAAGTAGCCCTAGCCTGTGCAGTAACACCAGCCTGTGTAGTAACCACAGCCTGTGCAGTAACCCCAGCTTGTTTAGTAACCCCAGCCTGTGTAGTAACCCCTGCCTGTGTAGCAACACCAAACTGTATAGTAACCCCAGACTGTGCAATGACACTAGCCTGTGTAGTAACCCCAGCCTGTGAATTAACCCTACCCTGTGTAGTAACCACAGCCTGTGCAGTATCCCCGGCCTGTGTGTTAAACCAAGGCTGTACAGTAACCCCAGCCTGTGTAGTAACGCCAGCATATGTAGTAACCCCAGCCTGTGTAGTAACCCCTGCTTGTTTAGTAACCTCAGCCTGTGTAGTAACCCCAGCCTATGTAGTAACCCCAGCCTGTGTAGTAATCCCAGGCTGTGAAGTAACCCCAGCCTGTGAAGTAACCCCAGCCTGTGTGGTGAAACCACCATGTATAGTAACCCCAGCCTTTTTAGTAACCTCACCGTTTGTAGTAACCCCAGCCTGAGTAGTAACGTCAGCCTGTGTAGTAACCCCAGCCAGTATAGTAACCCTACCCTGTGTAGAACCCCAGCCTGTATAGTAACCACGCCTGTGTAGTAAAACCTCCGGTGTAGTATCCCCAGCACGTGTAGTAACCCCAGCTTGTGGAGTAACCTAGTCTGCGGAGTATCCCCAGCCTGTGAAGTAACCCAAGCCTGTGTAGTAACCCCAGCATGTGTGGTGACACGAGCCAGTGTAGTAACCCAAGCCATTGAAATAACCCCAGCTTTCGTAGTAACCCCCAGACTGTGTAGTAACCCAGCAGTGCAGTAACCCCAGCCTGTGTAGTAACCATAGCCCGGGAAGTAACACTAGCCTGAGTAGTAAACCAATCCTGTATAGTAACCACAGCCTGTGTAGTAAAATCAGACGTTTATTAACCCCAGCCTTTGTAGTAACCCCAGCAGGTGTAGTAACCCCAGACTATGTAGTAACATCAGAATGTGCAGTAACTCAAGCCTGTGCAGTAACTCCAGCCTGTGCAGTAAGCCCACCCTGTGAAGTAACACCAGCCTATGGAGTAACCCCCAGCCTGAGTAGTAACCCCAGCCTGTGAAGTAACACCAGCCTGTGGAGTAACCCCAGCCTGTGTAGTAACCCCAGCCTATGTAGTAACCCCAGCCTGTGTAGTAACCCCAGCCGGTGAAGTAACCCAAGCCTGTGTAGTAAGCCCCGGCTGTGTAGTAACCTCAAGCCTGTCTAGTAACCCCAGCCTGTTTAGTAACCCCAGCCTGTGTGGAGACAGCTGCATGTGTACTAACCACAGGAAGTGTTGTAACCCCAGCCTGTGCAGTTACACCAGCCTGTGAAGTAACCCCAGCACATGTAGTAACCCCAGCTTGCGTAGTAACACCATCCTGTGTAGTAACCTAGTTTTTGTAGTAACCCTAGCCTGTGTAGTAACCTCAGTTTGTGTGAAGACCCCAGCCAGTGTGGTGACACCAGCCTGTGTAGTAACCCCAGTCTGTGTAGTAACCCCAGCAAATGTAGTAACCCCAGCCTGTGTAGTAACCCCAGCCTGTGTAGTAACACCAAACTGTATAGTAACCCCTGCCTGTGCGGTGACACTAGCCTGTGTAGTAACCCAGACTGTGAAGTAATCTCCAATATGTGTAGTAACGCCAGCCTGTGTAGTAACCTTCAGCCTGTGAACTAACCCAAGCCCGTGTACTAACACCAGCCTTTGTAGTAACCCCATCCTGTGGAGTAACCTCAGCCTGTGCAGGAACCCCAGCTTGAGTGGAGACACCAGCAGGTGTAGTAACCCCAGCCTGTGAAGTAACCTAGTCTCTGTAGTAACCCCAGCCATTGGTAGTAACCCCAGGCAGTGTCGTAACCCCAGCTTGTGAAGTAACACCAGCATGTGTAGTAACCCGTGAGTAGTAACCCCAGCCCGTGTAGTAACCACCAGCATGTGTGGAGACACAAGCCGGTGGAGTAACCCCAGCCTGTGTAGTAATCCCAACTTGTGTGGAGACCGTTGCCTGAGTAGTAACCCCAGCCTGTGTAGAAACACTGACATGTGTAGTAACCCCAGTCTATTTAGTAACCCACCTGTGTAGTAATCCCTGCCTGTGTAGCAACCCTGGTCTGTGTAGTAACCCCAGCCTGTCTAGCAACCCCAGCCTGTCTAATAACCCCCCGTGTGTAGTAACACCTGCCTGTGGAGAAACCCCAGCCTGTATAGTAACCCCTGCCTGCCAGCCTTTGGTAGTAACCCCAGGCAGTGTAGTAACACAGCCGGGGCTGTAGTAAACCCAGCTTTTATAGTAACCCTAGCCTGTGTAGAAACCCCAGCCTGTGTGGTAACCCCAGGAAGTGTTGTAACCCCAGCCTGTGCAGTTAAACCAGCGTGTGAAGTAACCCCAGCATATGTAGTAACTTCAGCTTGCGTAGTAACCCCATCCTGTGTATTAACCTCAGCTTGTGTAGTAACCCCTGCGTGTGTAGTAACCCCAGCCTGTGTAGTAACCCCAACCCGTGTAGTAACCCCAGCGTGTGTAGTAACCCCAGCCTGAGTGTTAACCCCAGCCTGTGTGTAAACCTGAGCCTGTGAAGTAACCCAGTCTGTGTAGTAACCCCAGCCTGAGTATTAACACCAGACTGTGAAGTAGCCCTAGCCGGTGTAGTAACCCAGCCTGTGTAGTAAACCCCGGCTGCGTAGTAACCTCAAGCCTGTCTAGTAACCCCAGCCTGAGTAGTAACCTCAGCCTGTGTGGAGACAGCAGCATGTGTAGTAATCAGTGCTTTTATAGTAACCCCAGCCTGTGTAGTAACCTCAATTTGAGTGAATACCCAGCCTCTGTGGTGACACCAGCCTGTGTAGCAGCCCAAGTCTGTGTAGTAACCCCTGCCTGTGTAGTAACCCCTGCTTATGTAGTAACCCCAGCCTGTATAGTAACCCCTGCCTGTGTAGCAACTCTAAACTGTAAAGTAACCCCAGCCTATGCGGGACACTAGCCTGTGTAGTAACCCCAGCCTGTGAATTAACCCAACCCTGTGTAGTAACCACAGCCTGTGCAGTATCCCGGCCTGTGTGTTAAACCAAGCCTGTATAGTAACGCCAGCCTGTGTAATAACGCCAGCATATGTAGTAACCCCAGCCTGTGTAGTAACCCCTGCTTGTTTAGTAACCTCAGCCTGTGTAGTAACCCCAGCCAGTGTAGTAACCCAAGCCTGTGTAGTAACCCCAGCCTGTATAGTAACCCCAGCCTTGTAGTAAAACCTTGCGGTGTAGTAACCCCAGCACGTGTAGTAACCCCAGCTTGTGGAGTAACCCTAGTCTGCGTAGTATCCCCAGCCTGTGTAGTAAACCCAAGCCTGTGTAGTAACCCCAGCCTGTGTGGTGACACGAGCCTGTGTAGTAACCCAAGCCATTGAAATAACCCCATCTTTTTTAGTAACCCCAGACTGTGTAGTAACCCAACCAGTGTAGAAACCTAAGCCTGTCTAGAAACCCAGCCTGTGTAGTAACCACCAACCTGTGTAGTAACTATAGCCCGTGAAGTACACTAGCCTGAGTAGTAAACCAGCCTGTATAGTAACCACAGCCTGTCTAGTAACCCAGCCTGTGTAGTAAATCAACCATATG
>WNGS01135331.1:0-10198 GCA_020271785.1 Procambarus virginalis
AGAGAATGACTTAATATCTAACATATTCAGAATTGAGTAAGGGTATCGAGTGCTGTCTGGGGCCAGAGTTAGATATTGTTCTAATAGAAGCTTTGTGTTGGTTAATTAGAGGACGTAAATGATTTTGGGTAGTTGAACCCCAAGCACAATACCATAGTTGAGATATGGATAGATGAGGGAGTAATAGAGCGTCACCAGGGCAGGGCGAGGAACATAATATCTGAGCTTAGAAAGAATGGCAACAGTTTTAGAAGCATTTTTTGCTATATTTAGAATGTGTCCCTGGAAATTCAGCTTGTTATCGATGAGGACACCAAGGAATTTACCATCAACTTTACTACTGATTTGTATATTGTTTATTCTTAGATTAATTTCATCTGAGGGTTTATTACCAAATAAAATATAGAAAGTTTTGTCAATGTTAAGGGTGAGTTTGTTGGCAGTTAGCCAAAGATGGACTTTATTTAGTTCAGTATTCACAGTGATATTTAGAGCAAGAGGGTCAGGACTGGAGAAAATGAAAGTTGTGTCATCAGCAAATAAGATTGGTTTGAGGTGTTGAGAGGCATATGGTGGTGATGTCCCATGGGAAAGTGTGCCTGTAAGATACATGGTGGTGATGAACCATTGGAGTGTGTCTGTAAGACACATAGTAATGTACCATGGGAGAGTGTGCCTGTACTACACATGGTGGTGATTTTCCCTGGAAAGTGTGTCTGCAAGATACATGGTGGTGATGTACCATGGGAGAGTGTGCCTGTACGACACATAATGGTGATGTACCATTGTAGAGTGTGCCTATATGACACATGGTGGTGATGAACCTTGGGTGAGTGTGCCTGTAAGACACATTTTGGTGATGTACCATGGGAGAGTGTACCTATAAGTTACATGGTGGTGATGTACCATGGGAGAGTGTACCCTGTAAGTCACATGGTGGTGATGTACCATGGGAGACTGTGTGCCAGCAAGATACATGGTGGTACACACCTATTTGTGCTTGCAGTGGTTGAGCTTTGGCTCTTTGGTCCCGCCTCTCAACTGTCAATCAACTGGTGTATAGATTCCCGAGCCTACTGGGCTCTATCATATCGACATTTAACACTGTGTATGGTGTCAGCCTCCACCACATCTCTGCCTAATAGATTCCACCTGTTAACTACTCTGACACTGAAAAGTTCTTTCTGATGTCCCCTGTGGCTCATTTGGGTACTCAGTTTCCATCTGTGTCCCCTTGTTCGCGTACCACCAGTGTTGAATAGTTTATTCTTGTCTACCCTGTCAATTCCTCTGGGGATTTTGTAGGTAGTGATCATGTCTCCCCCTCATTCTTCTGTCTTCCAGTGTCGTAAGGTGCATTTTCCGCAGCCTTTCCTCGTATCTCATGTCTCTTAGTTCTGGGACTAGGCTAGTGGCATACCTCTGAACTTTTTCCAGCTTCGTCTTGTGCTTGACAAGGTACGGCTCCATGCTGGGGCCGCATACTCCAGGACTGGTCTTACGTATGTAGTATACAAGATTCTGAAGGATTCCTTACACATGTTCCTGAAGGCTGTTCTGATGTTAGCCAGCCTCGCATATGCCGCAGACGTTATTCTTTTTATGTGGGCTTCAGGAGACAGGTTTTGTGCATATCAATTCCTAAATCTTTCTCTCTTTCCGTTTCATTAAGTTCTTCATCTCCTATTCTGTATCCTGTGTCTGGCCTCCTGTTTCCACCGCCTAGTTTCATTACTTTGCATTTACTCGGTTAAACTTTAGCAGCCATTTGTTGGACCATTCATTCAGACTGTCTAGGTCGTCCTGCAGCCTCCTACTATCATCCTGTTTCATCCTCCTCATAATTCTTGCATCATCAGCAACATTGAGAGAAACGATTCTATACCCTCTGGTAGATCATTTACATATATCAGAAGCAGTAACGGTCCAAGGATTGACCCCTGCAGGACTCCACTTGTGACGTCACGCCAATCCGAGACCTCACCCCTCACAGTGACTCGTCTCCTATTGCTTAGGTACTCCCTTGTCCAATGGAGCACCTTCCATTTCACTCCACCTGCATCTCCAGCTTTTCCACTAGCCTCTTGTGTGGCTATCAAAGGCTTTCTGACAATCCAAAATATGCAGTCTGCCCCACCCTTCTCTTTCTTGCCTGATGTTTGTTGCCTGGTCGTAGAATTCAATTAGCCCTGTGAGGCAGGATTTGACATCTCTGAACCCATGTTGATGCTGTGTTACATGTGTGATGCTGCTGTGTCATATACTATGGGAGAGTGTGCATGTAAGACACATGGTGGTGATGTACCATGGGAGAGTGTGACTGTAAGACACATGGTGGTGATGTACCATAGGAAGAGTGCCTGTAACACATGGTGGTGATGTACCATGGGAGAGTGTGACTGTAAGACACATGGTGGTGATGTCCATAGGAAAGAGTGCCTGTAAGATACATGGTGATGATGTACCATAGGAAAGAGTGCCTGTAAGACACATGGTGGTGATGTACCATGGGAGAGTGTGCCTGTAAGACACATGGTGGTGATGTACCATGGGAGTGTGTGCCTGTAAGACACATGTGGTGATGTACCATGGGAGAGTGTGCCTGTAAGACACATGGTGATGTACCATGGGAGAGTGTGCCTGTAAGACACATGGTGGTGATGTACCATGGGAGAGTGTGCCTGTAAGACACATAGACATTCACCTAAAAGGTATGTATGCTATTGGCTGTACAAGAATGTAAGAATCCTTGTATACAAAATATAATAAAATACAGAAATATATCATAATATATTGCTGTATTATATCATAATTATGCAAAATATCATATTCCTATTGTTTAGCTTTCTAAGTTTTCTCAAGCATTACATGGGTTACTGTGTGCATGTGTTTAACATTAGGGTCATTACAGGGGTTACTGTGTGCATGTGTTTAACATTAGGGTCATTACAGGGGTTACTGTGTGCAGGTATTTACATTAGGGTCATTACAGGGTTACTGTGTGCAGGTGTTTACATTAGGGCCATTACAGGGTTACTATGTGCATGTGTTTAACATTAGGGGGGGGGCAGGGTCCATACAGGTTTCACATACAGCTGTAATTAGTCATTTCCAGTCTCATCTGTCCTGCACCTCGCAGTGTTCTACAATGTTAAAGATTTTTCTTTTAACCATTTCATATATTAATGTGCCCCAGAGACATCTTATATAACGTTTGTTACTCCTCTGCATGAACCTTTTTTTCTAATTTCACCCAAAAAATCATAAAGCTTTTCCTTGAAAGATTATCGACAACTTTTGATCTCACAATATTATCTTTCTCTTTCTTAATCCTCTTTCTTGATGATATTGAGCCCTGGTGCCACACCTGAGCTGGGCCCACTGCTTCTTTTTGTAGATCATGCCAATAATATTGCAAGCCATTGCATCACTTGTTGATTGAGTATTCGTTAAGCAGGCATTTAAACTTATCCAGGTCACAAGAGTGACCTTCCTCCATTTAAATGTGTTCTAGGGAGGTTTATGTTTTCATTGGCAGCAGCAACTTGTGAGTGAGGTATATTGGAGGTGGCCATGACAGGATGATACCAGGACAGGTTGTCATCACTGACAGCCGTATACTTAAAGTGTGACCAGTTATATCATCAATATGAAAATGATCAATATGAGACCTTTCATTCCTATCTCATGACATAAAGCTATAGTTAATAGTAAATAAATCATTAATAGCAGGATTATGTAAATTTTCAGCATCCATGAATTCATTAAACAAATTTAAGTATACATCTTAGCAGTAAAATCAGTGTTAAAAATCACCTACAACCCCATGAGTTCATCATTATGATACAAATTAGTCAATTGATATATTTCTGATCATATATTTCCATACTCATCTGCACAGTTGATATTGCTTGTGGAACCATGCATATACACACACACATAATCAAATACTGCTGAGCACCTTTCAGCCCCTGAGCAAAGGGGCCTGACATCTGAGTGGACAGCACATCGGATTCGTAGTCCTGAGGTTCCGGTTCGATCCTTGGTGGAGACGGAAACAAATGGTCAGAGTTTCTTTTTCATCTGATGAGTCTGTTCACCTAGCAGTGTACCCAAGAGATAGACAGCTGCTACAGGCTGCTTCCTTGGGATTGTTTAACAAAAGGACGCCTGGTCGAGGACCGGGCCATGGGGACGATAAGCCCCGAAATCATCTCCAGATAACTATAGACACAGTATAGCAGGAGTGAGCCCTGATACAATATTGACAACCTCAACTTTACATTGCATATTGTTATGCCCAGGATAGCAGCAGCACCCATAGGGTCTTCCAGGACCTGACCAGTCAATAGACATGTCAATACTGGCAGTGGAAAAAGAACTATCAATAAATTTGAAGTGGTTTTGAAATTCATAAGATGTAAGCCAGTGTTCTTGCAAACAAGAATATTTGCACATACCAAAATGCTTTTGATGTTCATTTATTCAGGGTTTTGTTATTTCTCTAATTACCTTAATAACCGGGAATAATGACTTTACAAATACCGAAGTATTGTCATGGGGGTAAATAACCATATTACGTGAAGATCATTTATGTGCTAATTAAAACAACATAGTAAGAGGCCAGTAAATTGGATGTTAAGTAATTGTCAAGTAATAATAATATAATAATTAACAGGTTTTTAAGAGCCATCTATTGCACATTTTCCATCTTTAATAATTTGAACTAATAACAGAGCCTAAATAAATAATAATTACACATTCACATCCATCAAGACAAGAATTAAACGACCAATCAAAACCATATAGGTTGTCGGGAAACCGACACACTCATACACAAATAGTATAGTCTTTCCTTAACAGTATTCTCTTAAATTAGAGAATGGGAGACTCCGTGACGTCATCGACGTCGCCGCAGTATTTACATTATTAAACCACTGTTCATACAACAGTTTAATGTCTAAATTGAATAAAAAGTGTTCAATAGACTGAATATAATTATTAACACCAAAATATAGCTTGATTCCCTTGTTAACGTAAATTTAACTTAGAAGTGGAAAAAAAATATTGGAACAACAAGGAAGCAGAGCGTCTCTTACAGACGCCACGCACACACGAACCAAACACCACCACACACACACAGCACCCATTGTTATTGTTTTCGTGTGTGCTTGGCGTCTGTAAGAGACGCTCTGCTTCCCTTGTTGTTCCAATATTTTTTTTCCACTTCTAAGTTAAATTTACGTTAACAAGGGATCAAGCTATATTTTGGTGTTAATAATTATATTCAGTCTTATTGAACACTTTTTTATTCAATTTAGACATTAAACTGTTGTATGAACAGTGGTTTAATAATGTAAATACTGCGGCGACGTCGATGACGTCACGGAGTCTCCCATTCTCTAATTTTAAGAGAATACTGTTAAGGGAAGACTATACTATTTGTGTATGAGTGTGTCGGTTTCCCCGACAACCTATATGGTTTTGATTGGTCGTTTATTTCTTGTCTTGATGGATGTGATGTGTAATTATTATTTATTTAGGCTCTGTTATTAGTTCAAATTATTAAAGATGGAATAATGTGCAATAGATGGCTCTTAAAACCTGTTAATTATTATATTATTATTACTTGACAATTACCTTAACATTCCAATTTACTGGCCTCTTACTATGTGTTGTTTTAATTAGCACATAAATGATCTTCACGTAATATGGTTTATTTACCCCCATGACAATACTTCGGTATTTGTAAAGTCATGATTCCCGGTTATTAAGGTAATTAGAGAAATAACAAACCCTGAATAAATGAACATCAAAGCATTTTGGTATGTGCAAAATATTCTTGTTTTGCAAGAACACTGGCTTACATCTTATGAATTTCAAAACCACTTCAAATTTATTGATAGTTCTTTTTCCACTGCCAGTATTGACATGTCTATTGACTGGTCAGGTCCTGGAAGACCCTATGGTGCTGCTGCTATCCTGGGCATAACAATATGCAATGTAAAGTTGAGGTTGTCAATATTGTATCAGGGCTCACTCCTGCTATACTTGTTCCTATAGTTATCTGGAGATGATTTCGGGCTTATCGTCCCCATGGCCCGTCCTCGACCAGGCGTCCTTTTTGTTACACAATCCCAAGGAAGCGCCTGTAGCAGCTGTCTATCTCTTGGGTACACTGCTAGTGAACAGACTCATCAGATGAAAGAAACTCTGCCCATTTGTTTCCGTCTCCACCAAGGATCGAACCCGGAACCTCAGACTACGAATCCGATGTGCTGTCCACTCAGATGTCAGGCCCCTTTGCTCAGGGCCTGAAAGGTGCTCAGCAGTATTTGATTATGTGTGTGTTATGCATGGTTTCCACAAGCAATATCAACTGTGCAGATGAGTATGAAATATATGATCAGAAATATATCAATTGACTAATTTGTATCATAATGATGAACTCATGGGTTGTAGGTGATTTTTAACACTGATTTTACCTGCTAAGATGTATACTTAAATTTGTTTAATGAATTCATGGATGCTGAAAATTTACATAATCTGCTATTAATGATTTATTTACTATTAACTATAGCTTTATGTCATGAGATAGGAATGAAAGTCTCATATTGATCATTTTCATATTGATGATATAACTGGTCACACCTTTAAGTATACGGCTGTCAGTGATGACAACCTGTCCTGGTATCATCCTGTCATGGCCACCTCCATATACCTCACTCACAGTTGCTGCTGCCATGAAAACATAAACCTCCCTAGAACACATTTAAATGGAGGAAGGTCACTCTTGCTGACCTGGATAAGTTTAAATGCCTGCTTAACGAATACTCAATCACAAGTGATGCAATTGCTTGCAATATTATTTGGCATGATCTACAAAAAGAAGCATTGGGCCCCAGCTCAGGTGTGGCACCAGGGCTCAATATCATCAAGAAAGAGGATTAAGAAGAGAAGATAATATTGTGAGATCAAAGTTGTCGATAATCTTTCAAGAAAAAGCTTTATGATTTTTTGGGTGAAATTAGAAAAAAAGGTTCATGCAGAGGAGTAACAAACGTTATATAAGATGTCTCTGGGCACATTAATATATGAAATTGGTTTAAAAGAAAAATCTTTAACATTGTAGAACACTGCGAGTGCAGGACAGATGAGACTGGAACTGACCTAATTACAGCTGTATGTGAAACCTGTATGGACCCTGCCCCCCCCCTATTTAACACATGCACATAGTAACCCCTGTAATGGCCCTAATGTAAACACCTGCACACAGTAACCCCTGTAATGACCCTAATGTAAATACCTGCACACAGTAACCCCTGTAATGACCCTAATGTTAACACATGCACACAGTAACCCCTGTAATGACCCTAATGTTAACACATGCACACAGTAACCCATGTAATGCTTGAGAAAACTTAGAAAGCTAAACAATAGGAATTATGATATTTTGCATATTATGATATAATACAGCAATATATTATGATATATTTCTGTATTTTATTTATTATTTTTGTATACAAGGATTCTTACATTCTTGTACAGCCAATAGCATACATACCTTTTAGGTGAATGTCTATGTGTCTTACAGGCACACTCTCCCATGGTACATCACCACCATGTGTCTTACAGGCACACTCTCCCATGGTACATCACCATGTGTCTTACAGGCACACTCTCCCATGGTACATCACCACCATGTGTCTTACAGGCACACACTCCCATGGTACATCACCACCATGTGTCTTACAGGCACACTCTCCCATGGTACATCACCACCATGTGTCTTACAGGCACTCTTTCCTATGGTACATCATCACCATGTATCTTACAGGCACTCTTTCCTATGGTACATCACCACATGTGTCTTACAGTCACACTCTCCCATGGTACATCACCACCATGTGTCTTACAGGCCTCTTTCCTATGGTACATCACCACCATGTGTCTTACAGTCACACTCTCCCATGGTACATCACCACCATGTGTCTTACATGCACACTCTCCCATAGTATATGACACAGCAGCATCACACATGTAACACAGCATCAACAGGGTTCAGAGATGTCAATCCTGCCTCACAGGCTAATTGAATTCTACGACCAGGCAACAACATCAGGCAAGAAAGAGAAGGGTGGGCAGACTGCATATTTTTGGATTGTCAGAAAGCCTTTGATAGCCACACAAGAGGCTAGTGGAAAGCTGGAGATGCAGGCTGGAGTGAAATGGAAGGTGCTCCATTGGACAAGGGAGTACCTAAGCAATAGGAGACGAGTCACTGTGAGGGTGAGGTCTCGGATTGGCGTGACGTCACAAGTGGAGTCCTGCAGGGGTCAATCCTTGGACCGTTACTGCTTCTGATATATGTAAATGATCTACCAGAGGGTATAGAATCGTTTCTCTCAATGTTTGCTGATGATGCAAGAATTATGAGAGGATTGAAACAGGATGATAGTAGGAGGCTGCAGACGACCGACGACTAGACATCTGATGAATGGTCCAACAAATGGCTGCTAAAGTTTAACCCGAGTAAATGCAAAGTAATGAAACTAGGCGGTGGAAACAGGAGGCCAGACACAGGATACAGAATAGGAGATGAAGAACTTAATGAAACGGAAAGAGAGAAAGATTTAGGATTGATATGCACAAAACCTGTCTCCTGAAGCCCACATAAAAGAATAACGTCTGCGGCAATGCGAGGCTGGCTAACATCAGAACAGCCTTCAGGAACATGTGTAAGAATCCTTCAGAATCTTGTATACTACATACGTAAGACCAGTCCTGGTATGCGGCCCCAGCATGGAGCCCGTACCTTGTCAAGCACAAGACGAAGCTGGAAAAAGTTCAGAGGTATGCCACTAGCCTAGTCCCAGAACTAAGAGACATGAGATACGAGGAAAGGCTGCGGAAAATGCACCTTACGACACTGGAAGACAGAAGAATGAGGGGGAGACATGATCACTACCTACAAAATCCCCAGAGGAATTGACAGGGTAGACAAGAATAAACTATTCAACACTGGTGGTACGCGAACAAGGGGACACAGATGGAAACTGAGTACCCAAATGAGCCACAGGGGACATCAGAAAGAACTTTTTCAGTGTCAGAGTAGTTAACAGGTGGAATCTATTAGGCAGAGATGTGGTGGAGGCTGACACCATACACAGTGTTAAATGTCGATATGATAGAGCCCAGTAGGCTCGGGAATCTATACACCAGTTGATTGACAGTTGAGAGGCGGGACCAAAGAGCCAAAGCTCAACCACTGCAAGCACAAATAGGTGTGTACCACCATGTATCTTGCTGGCACACAGTCTCCCATGGTACATCACCACCATGTGACTTACAGGGTACACTCTCCCATGGTACATCACCACCATGTAACTTATAGGTACACTCTCCCATGGTACATCACCAAAATGTGTCTTACAGGCACACTCACCCAAGGTTCATCACCACCATGTGTCATATAGGCACACTCTACAATGGTACATCACCATTATGTGTCGTACAGGCACACTCTCCCATGGTACATCACCACCATGTATCTTGCAGACACACTTTCCAGGGAAAATCACCACCATGTGTAGTACAGGCACACTCTCCCATGGTACATTACTATGTGTCTTACAGACACACTCCAATGGTTCATCACCACCATGTATCTTACAGGCACACTTTCCCATGGGACATCACCACCATATGCCTCTCAACACCTCAAACCAATCTTATTTGCTGATGACACAACTTTCATTTTCTCCAGTCCTGACCCTCTTGCTCTAAATATCACTGTGAATACTGAACTAAATAAAGTCCATCTTTGGCTAACTGCCAACAAACTCACCCTTAACATTGACAAAACTTTCTATATTTTATTTGGTAATAAACCCTCAGATGAAATTAATCTAAGAATAAACAATATACAAATCAGTAGTAAAGTTGATGGTAAATTCCTTGGTGTCCTCATCGATAACAAGCTGAATTTCCAGGGACACATTCTAAATATAGCAAAAAATGCTTCTAAAACTGTTGCCATTCTTTCTAAGCTCAGATATTATGTTCCTCGCCCTGCCCTGGTGACGCTCTATTACTCCCTCATCTATCCATATCTCAACTATGGTATTTGTGCTTGGGGTTCAACTACCAAAATCATTTACGTCCTCTATTACCCAACACAAGCTTCTATTAGAACAAT
>WNGS01135341.1:0-13636 GCA_020271785.1 Procambarus virginalis
AGATCCTGACTTTGACCAGACAAATCTGTCACAGATGTGGGTCAAGTGGCTTAAAAGGGTTGAAAATTTGTTGATAGTTTCTGAAATTAAAGTGCTGAAAAGAAAGTGTGCCTTTCTACTTTATTATGCAGGTGATAGAGTTGTGATATCTTTGATACACAGAAAGATACTGGTGGTGCCAAAGATTTATGACACTGCCCAAGGCCAAATTAACTGAGCATGTCAAAGCAAGGCAAAATACTTCTATGGAAACTATGCATTTCAGGAGAGCAAAAATCTCTATGAAACTGTTGATCAATACCTACCGATCTGCAGGGTTTGGCAACCCATTGTGAGTTTGCTGATGTTGACAAAGAATTCAAAACCAGCAAATATTAAACATGCACCCCCCCCCCCCCCCCCCATCTACACGTCTTCGTCGAAGAGCTCTAGAACTTGTTGATGATGAAATTTCTCTTACCAAGATACTGGATATGGCTCGTCGAATGAAATATGCTGCACGTGATGCTCGTATCATGAAGTGCAGTGCCAACAACAGTTCTTCCACTGTTACTAACAGTCAATAAGTATGTAGGATCAGGGAGTACACCATGATCAAAGAAGATCATGCCAAACCTAACATTAAATTGAGACGAGAAACACATCACAACTGCAGTCATGGAACAAGACTCAAGCAGTCACAACGACTCACATCAGAAGTTGTCAACAATAAATGTTACAAATGTGGAGGAGACTACCCACACCAAGATAATGTTTGTCCTGCACAAGGTAAGAAGTGCTATGATTGTAGAAAACTAGGTCATTTTTGGTGCTATGTGTCGTTCCGCACTAAAGAAACCACAATCAATAAATATAAAAGCAATGTACGAGGATCAAGTCATAGGAGTCAAGGTGGCAAACACAATATTGCACCTCAATTCAAGAATGTAATAATAATAATAATGACATTGAATGTGATTACATTTGTGGAGTACAAGCAATAACAGAAAGGAATGATCTTCCAAAAAGCCCAGAGACTATAGTATACATTGCTGGTCTTTGTCTCAACGTTCTCATTGACACTGGATCAAACATTGAAACCATTGCTGAGTGCCACTATAAGAAACTTAAAAAACAGTTACCAAAGCTTGAAAAAGACAATGGTAAAGCCACTGCCTATGGCTTCAAAGGTAGCCTTACCAGTGATTGGAACTTTCACTGCAGAGATTAAGTCAAAGACTGCAATGCTCATTACTACATTCCATGTTGTTAGGAATGCAAAGGTGTCTTTACTTAGTTACAAGACTTCAACCAAATTGGGGCTACTTCAGCTTTCTAATGCTGTAGCAGTGGAAATCTGCAAACAATGTTGATGCTATTGTTGCTGAATTTTCTGATCGGTTTAAATCCATAGGTTGTTATACTGATAGCAAGGTACGTCTGCATATCAACCCAGATGTAGTTCCAGTTGCCAACCACATCGCCGACAACCATTCCATACTCGCAAGAAAATCGATGCCGAACTGGATAGGCTGATAGAACTAGATATCATTGAACCGGTAACAGGCCCAACACCATGGGTAAGCCCAATTGTCAATCCACCGAAGCCGAAGAATCCAGATGAGATACGCATTTGTGTAGACATGCGTCTTCCCAACAAGGCAATAATGCGTGAACGCCATCCTACACCCCACTGTAGATGATATGATCCACCGCTTGAATGGTGCAACTGTATTCAGCAAGTTAGATTTAAACAAGGGCTATCATCAGCTTGAACTTGATGATGAGAGACGAGTCATCACAACGTTTACGACACATCGAGGTATGTATAGGTACAAGCGCCTGAGTTTTGGTATTAATTAACAGTGCTGCTGAGGTATACCAGCACATCATCAGACAGGTATTGCAAGATATCCCTAATGCTGACAACATGTCTGATGACATCATTGTTTATGGCCGTACCAAGCTGAACACGACAAAGCTCTTCGTGCAACCATGCAACGCTTACGAGAAAAGAATTTGACGATAAGCCGAGCAAAGTGTGAGTTCAATCAACAAAAAATTGAATTCTCTGGACATGTACTTAGTGACAAAGGTCTGTCTCCAGATCCTAAGAAGTTGCAGATATCAAGAATGCTGCACCTCCTTCAACATCCACTGAAGTACATAGTTTTCTGGGAATGGCAAACTACTGTTCTCGCTTCAGTTCCCGATTTTGCTACCATTACGAAGCCTCTACGTGAGCTCCTGAAGAAAAATACATCATGGTACTGGAGCGATGTCGAGCAAATGCATTTGATGCTGTGAACGATGCACTAGTAGAAAATGCGACTGCTGCATACTTTGATCCATCAATGGACACTGAGTTAACGGTGGATCCTAGTCCCTAGTGGTTTAGGTGCTGTGTTAGCCCAACACTAACCTGGTCAACCAGATTCAAGAGTAGTAATTGCCTACGCCAGCGTTCTCTCACAGATGTTGAGCAACGATACAGTCAGACAGAGAAGAAGCTCTTGCTCTTGTATGGGCTGTGAACACTCAATGTGTATCTGCTTGGTGCACCCTTTACCACGAAGTCACTGACCACAACCGTTGGAGACCATCTTCAATAATCCAAAGTCCAAACCACCAGCTCGCATTGAGAGATGGTCTCTTCGTCTGCAACCATATAGCTTTACGGTGAAATACAAGCCAGGTGCAGGCAATCCCGCTGCTTACATCAGTCGACATCCTGCCAACAGGTTTACCACCATCACCAGCCATCAGCAAGTTGCCGAGGAATATGTACACTCTGTAACCTGTTATTCAGTCCCTAAGGCTCTCACTCTTGACGAAATCCGTACTGCAACCCTAGAGGACCCACTCTGCAAGCAACAGCGGCTGCATTAACTAAGAAAAAGTTTCCACGCATCCCACCCTCGGAAGTTGACCAAGATGCATTCAAAGCACTTAAACGCATCCAGACAGAATTAAGTGTTACGCAACAACGCGAACACCGTGCTGCGAGGTACTCGTATCGTCATTCCCGCTGTCTCCAGCAACGTGCTCCAAGCTTGCACATCAAGGACACCCAGGTCTTTAAGGACCAAACAGCTGCTACGAGGAAAAGGTGTGGTTTCCTGGCGATTGATCGTCAAGCTAAGGAATTCATGATGCCTGTGTCCCTTGCCAAGATGCAGTGGATACTTCATAGCAGCAACACCTCTACACACCTTCACACCACTACCTGCTGCCACCCAAGGATGGAAGTATCGATGGACTTCTGAGGACCGCTACGAACTGGAGAGTACTTGATGGAGCATTGATGATCCTCACCGTTATCCAGAAGTAGAACATCATCACTCCACATCTGCAAAGGCTGCATCCCGAAGCTTGACAGATCTTTTCAAACTTTGGCATTCCTGAAGTTGTCAAGACGGACAATGGACCACCATTTCAATGAACAGACTTTGTCAACTATTGCTGAGCATATTGGATTCATACAGCGCCGTGTGATGCCACTACATTCCACAAGCAAAGGGAGAAGTCGAGAGATTCATGCAACCTTCATGAAAGCTGTACGCTGTGCTCATGCCGAGGACGATCCTGGAAACAAGCGTATGTATGCTATATCTCATGGAACTAACCGTGCACACCGCATCGGATCAGCTGGAGCAAGTCGCCTGGCGAACTTTTATTTGAGACACACGTACCTATGGACGAATCGCATCCTACCTGTCATGCCAGCCAATAGGGTATCACGGGTCATAACGTGCTCGCTCCAGAAGGATGCACTAGCGAAGGGCAAAAATGAAATTCGGCTCATGATCAACGGTGCAGAAGGAGACCAATTCATAAAGGTATCTGAGCGATACGTGTTGCAACGTAAAAAGGAAAAAAAGAGGGAAAGCTAGATATGCCAGTATGATTACTAAAACCCATATAAAGTTGATTACGTGTAAAAGGATACCTATGTAAACGAGTACAGCGAGCTATATGCCAGATCATAGTATAAACACGTAATATGGCTTATTTCAAAGTGATTCCAAATATCTTAGAAATGATGAAGTGCAAAGTCCTGCAAAAGAAAAAGAAAACAATGAGTTATAACTCGATAACAAATTCATCGAGGGATTCTCTTAGTATTTAAGGACTCTCGTCCAAAAACTGTCATGTTAAACCGCCCTATATCGAATATGATGATATATTGTTGTTCCTATGTAATGCAAGTCAGTATTACTTATGCTGAACTATATATTAATTGTTTTGAATAATGTAGGATCTCTCATTCAATATTTGTAACTTTGTATTACAGTTCTTCTTCAAGTTTGTTTAACATTGCATATGTATCGTTTTAACATTGAATCCGTTTGTGGTAAGAACTTGTTAAAATTCTTGATGTGCTCTAATTAGATGTTAAATATATGCATATATCACTCGTTGAGCATGTTAGATAGACCTAC
The DNA here is from genome assembly GCA_020271785.1 of Procambarus virginalis. Taxonomy (NCBI): domain Eukaryota; kingdom Metazoa; phylum Arthropoda; class Malacostraca; order Decapoda; family Cambaridae; genus Procambarus; species Procambarus virginalis. The sequence continues at coordinate 4,422 of WNGS01135341.1, forward strand.
TTTGTGTCAATAATCTTGCTTTGTCGCATACACAGCCTGGTAGACAGCCGTGTATTCATTCGTTTTAACGGAAAAGGAGGGATGTCATGTTCACAGAAATGTACCATCCGTTTTCTATGTGTGGCGGCTGGAGCGCCACTAGAGAAGGTAAACAGCACACAGGACGCCTGCCAAGCTTGGGGACTACTGCTATCAGTGTATTAATTAAGCTATTAATAGTCAGTGGTAAACAGGAATACGATTCGATGACCATCAACCCTTACTACCAACGACTATCTCAGCTACACAGACACCACAACCCCCTCTTAGAATATGTGATAGCTGCCGTCAAAGTTCCGGCTCTCTTCTCTCTTCAGTAATTAGCACCAGACTGCAAGCGTTGCTGTAAAATCCAGACGCTAATCTGAGGCTGACAAGTTGTTTATTAAACTCTGAGAACACGCTCGGAGCTACGTGAAGAGGATGAATTAGACCCAGTCATTCTCCATGGAGAGGCCAGGTATTAGTAACTAAAGGACGAACATCACAGAAAAATGGTTGTAGAATTATTTCACAAACATATAACGATTCACGGGGCTGGATGCCTTCCCCTTACACACATAGATGAGATTGTGAATAATGTTGCTAGATTTAAAGTATACAGCACTCTGGGACGCTGAGAGTGCTTACCATCAAGTGGTTTAACAGAGGAAGAAAAACCCTATACAGCCTTTGAAGCTGTGGGAAGCTTTATAATTTTAATCGTGTCCCTTTTGGGTCACTAATGGATGTCATAGCTTTTCAAAGGGTAATTGATGGCATCTTGAGAAAGGAAGGAGTGGAGGGTACTTTCGCTTACGCTTGATGATGTCTGTGTGTGTGTGAGAGTCCTGAGAAGACCATGATAAAAAATCTGAAACAGTTTTGGACGTTGCGAGAAGATATAACTCTGAACCCTAATCTTGAAAAGTGTAGTTTTCGACTCAGAGTCTATAAAGCGATTGGGATACTTTATACAAGAAGGAGAAATTAGAACCTGACCCGGAACGCCTCGAGCCACTGGATAAAACTTCCACTACCAAGTTAACAAGGTTCTTACGCAGACACAATGGGATGCTTGCACATTACTACTCGTTGGGTGCTGAGTTTTTCTGAGAAGATCCGTCCTCTCTCTCATGCAATGATTTTCCCTTATCTGCTGCTGCTGCGAAAGCTTTTGAAGGATTGAAACAGACATTGCTGAGGCAGTGGTTCGAGCAATCGACCCACAACTCCTTTCACTGTGGAAACCGATGCTTCAGATCATGCTATTGCCGCTACCCTAACCCAGAATGAACAACCAGTAGCTTTCTTCTCCCGAACACTTTCAAATAGTGAACAAAGGCACTCATCAGTGGAGAAGGAAGCGTATGCCATTGTGGAAGCCCTAAGGAAGTGGCGACACTATCTTATTGGTCGCCATTTTCGGCTTGTGACTGACCAGCGCAGTGTCGCTTTTATGTTTAACCTCTAACTCAGCTGGTAAATTCTCTCGAGGGAGTGTTACATCAGAGAATGGTTTCCAATTAGGTGTTTCAAAGTTAGGTTGTTCGGAACGAAGTAGTCCAGGATGAGGTAGTTCAGATGAGGTAGTTCAGGATGAGGCAGTTCAGGATGAGGCCGTTCAGGATGAGGCGGGTTGGGGTTTACCCCATCTTTCACAATCGCTGGGTGTTGCTGTTGAATGTTGAGATTGGGGTCCAAACTCTCTCGCAGCCCTCTGTGGCCATGGGTGCGATGTGTCTTAGTGATACAATAGTAATCCTGCCATCCGGAACTTGACATGGGCATATTCCGTATTCACATCTACGACCTCAACCTCATCAACTAGAGGATCGTTTTTGCTTTGACGCACCTGACGTTTTAGGAGGACAGGGCCTCTGCAAGCAAGCCACGTAGGTAGTGTTCGCCCTGAAGTAGACCTTCTTGTATGCTGAAGAATCGTTCATGTGGTGTACAATTTAGAGGTACAAACAGTGATCGAATAGAGTGGAGTGCATCAGGAAGAACTACTTCCCATGGGATACATCTAAGCCTCTCGTCCTAAGAGCTAGCAGCACTGTCTTCCAAATAATCCCATTGTACTTCTCAGCCTGGCCATTTTCCTCTAGAGTGTAAGGAGTCGTACGGCTATTGCTACCCCCTTTTTTAGTAGAAAATCTTTCAACTCCTCCGACATAAAGGAAGTTCCTCTATCAGAGTGTATATATGCAGGCATACCAAAGATTGCAAACAACTGCACCAGGCACTGAATTACTGTTCCAGTAGTCATATCTGAACAAGGGAATGCAAAAGGTAATCTAGAAATTCATCTACAACAGTAAGGATATATTTATTCCTTGAATGTGATGGAAGTGGTCCTTTAAAATCTATGTTGAGTCTTTCAAATGCTGAGTATCTTTAATCAAATGCCCAGAGTCAAACTTGCAAACCGAGGTTTAAGTTCAGAGCATGCAGAGCAAGAATTAGTCATCTTCTTCACTTCCTCCACAGAATAAGGCACATTTCGACATCGGACAAAATGGGCCATACGAGACTATATAACAGTGCTATACTTATGCTGCGACGAAATAACACGATAAGGCACTCCGTAACACCAGTTATGGTGGGCTCGCACGATCGCGAGAGTCCACAACTATAATAATAAATAAATAAATAAATAAAATGTTTATTTAGGTAAGGTACATACATACAAGAGATTTTAAAGATTGATGGATTTATAGATAGAGCTAGTACATACAATGCCTAAAGCCACTATACGCAAAGCGTTTCGGGCAGGTAAAACATTCATGACTAAAGCTTAATACTAATTGGGTATAAAGAATAAAATGTGTTGAGAACAAATAAAAATAGAGATAAAGAGGGGGGGACATGGCTGAAAAAGCAGCACAAATAAATTAGGTCGACAACAGCGTTGTTAAAAAAAAAACAGACGGTTGACAATAGAGGGGTAAGGTAGGTTACAGGGAATTTTATTAGGTAGTGCTTCGTTTTTTTATTATCTTAACTGGTTGAGAGAGGTACAGTCTTTACATGGTTGGGAAGGTCATTCCACATTCTGGGTCCCTTGATTTGTAGAGCATTTCTATTTTATTTATTTATTTTTTTATTTATTTATTTATTTATTCATATACAAGAAGGTACATTGGGAATGGGAGAATATATAATATGGTAATTACAATCTTGTAAAGCCACTAGCATGCGCAGCGTTTCGGGCAGGTCCTTAATCTAAGAAAATTTTAAGTAGGTAAATACTTGCAAATTTATAAAAAAAAAATGATAACAGTTACATGGCAAGAAAAAAAGATGAGAGAAGATTGTAGGTACAGTATATTAAAAGCACTTAGGTAGCTAAGATTGATTGCAATGAAAGCTTGAATGGTAGTAGACAAAAATTGGTAGGCACAATACAGCATATGGCTTGCACATAAAAGAAGACAGCAATGAACACAATGATAAGTTGTTTGGGTTAAATACATAAGAATTAGGAGATTGGGTAACACTAGGTACAGAGCAAATTAAAGCTCAGTGTAGGAAACTAAGAAGATGAAATTAAGTACTTTTTGGTTTTGCTTTTAAATATGGCAAAAGTTTTACAGTTTTTCAATTCACTAAGGAGAGAGTTCCATAGACTAGGTCCCTTATTTGCATAGAGTGTTTACACATATTAAGTTTGACCCTGGGGATATCAAAGATATTTATTTCTGTGTGGTGATAATGGGTCCTATTACATCTGTCCAGAAAGAGTTTCAGAGCATGGTTTGCATTTAAGAACAGGGTTTTGTAAATGTAGTACGCACACAGAATGTGTGGAGGGAGTTAATATTTAGCAATTTGGGGATTTAAACAAGGGAGCTGAGTGTTGTCTGAAAGCAGAATTTGTTATTATTCTGATAGCAGATTTTTGCTGGGTGATGATGGGCTTAAGGTGGTTTGCAGTGGTAGACCCCCATGCACAGATACCATAATTAAGATAGGGGTAGATTAGTGCATAATATAGTGAGAGGAGAGCAAGAGTTAGGAACATAATATCTGATTTTAGAGAGTATACCAACTGTCTTAGAGACTTTCTTAGTTATGTTTGAATGTGGGTGCTGAAGTTGAGTCTCTTGTCTAGGAATAGGCCAAGAAACTGCCATCATTTTTATTACTGATGTTAATGTTTCTATCTGTAGCTGAATTGCATTTGATGATTTGCTTCCAAATAAGATGTAGTAAGTCTTTTCGATGTTTAATGTTAGTTTGTTAGTTGACATCCATAAGTGGACTTTTTTAATTTATTATTCACAACATTATTTAGTGTATGTGGGTTGAGGTCTGAATAGATAAGGGTAGTATCGTCAGCAAACAATATAGGTTTGAGAATATTAGAGACATTAGGAAGATCGTTTATATATATAAGAAATAGAAGAGGTCCTAAGATACTGCCCTGTGGCACTCCAACGGTAATTGGTAGAGTGGAAGAAGTTGTATCATTGATGGTTACATATTGGTGTCTGTCACTAAGATAGGATCTGATGTAGTCAAGGGCAAGGCCTCGGATTCCATAATGCTGGAGTTTAAGTAAGAGGTAGTTGTGATTAACAGTATCAAAGGCTTTTCTTAGGTCAATGAAGAGTCCAATCGGAAACTCATTTTTGTCAAGGGCTGAGTAGATTACGTCAAGGAGACTAATGATTGCATCGTTGGTGCTCTTTTGGGACCGGAAGCCAAACTGGCAGGGGCTGAGTATGTCGAATTTTATGAGGTAGGAATAGAGCTGTTTGTAAATAATTTTTTCAAATATTTTTTATAGAATGGGTAGATTTGATATTGGTCTATAATTGTTTATGTCCGCCGGATTGCCTCCTATATGGACTGGCGTTACTCTTGCTTTTTTGAGGATATCAGGGAAGGTGTGACACTATAGATTTGTTGAATAGTAGGGCTATGGGTGAGGCAAGGGCATGGGAGGCTCTCTTGTATACAATGGACGGAATTTCTCTGGTGTTCCCTGCCTTGGTTTTTAGAGAGTGTATGATGAACACAACATCTGCCGGACTGATTGGTGAAAGGAGAAAAGAGTTTGGATAGCTGCCTGAGAGATATGTGTTAATATGTGTCTCCATAGTTTGATTAAGTCGTACTCTTGGAATATCAAAACTGTATTTATTTCTGGTGTGGTGCTCATGGTTCTGTTACAACCTTCAATGAAGCTTTTGAGGTCAGGATTTGCATTACAGTTCAGCGTTTTATATATGTATAATACACGTGAGAGAATGTGCAGTGACTTAATATCTAACATATTCAGAGATTTGAGTAGGGGTACCGAGTGATGTCTGGGGCCAGACTTGGATATTGTCCTAATAGCAGCTTTGTGTTGAGTAATCAGAGGACGTAAATGATTTTGGGTAGTAGAACCCCAAGCACAATACCATAGTTGAGATATGGATAGATGAGGAGTAATAGAGAGTCACCAGGGCAGGGTGGGGTACATAATATCTGATCTTAGAAAGAATGCCAACAGTTTTGAAACTTTTTTTGATATATTTAGAATGTGTCCCTGGAAATTCAGCTTGTGATCAATGAGAACGCCAAGGAACTTGCCATTTAATTTTGTTACAAATTTGGGTATTGTTATTTTGAGATTTATTTGATTAGAGGATTTATTGCCAAACAGAATATAAAAAGTTTTGTCAATGTTAAGGGTGAGCTTGTTGGCAGTTAGCCAAAGATGGACTTTATTTAGCTCAGTATTTACTGTGGCATTTAGAGCAAGGGGGTCAGACTGGAGTAAATGAAGGTTGTGTCGTCAGCAAATAGAATTGATTTGACATAGACAAGAGCACAACCTATAGCACTGTATCATCCTTTGCAGATGACACTAGGATCTTCATGAGAGTAGGCAACATAGAGGACACGGCGAACCTCCAGTCAGAAGTAGATCAGGTCTTTCTATGGGCTACAGAAAATAATGGTGTTTAACGAAGACAAGTTCCAGCTCATGCGCTATGGAAAAAAATGAAATATAAAACGGAAACCACGTACAAAACTCAGGCAAATCATAACATAGAACGAAAAGGCAATGTAAAGGATCTGGGTGTACTCATGTCGGAAGACCTTACCTTTAAAGAACACAATAAAGTTCCGTCACAACTGCAAGAAAAATGACAGGTTGGATGACAAGAACTTTTCGCACTAGAGATGCTATACCGATGATGACACTTTTCAAAACGCTTGTGCTCTCTAGAGTGGAGTACTGCTGCACAATGACAGCCCCTTTCACTGCTGGTGAAATTGCTGACCTGGAGAGCGTGCAGAGGTCCTTTACTGCTAGAATCCACTCGGTAAAACATCTAAACTATTGGGACCGACTTAAGAGCCTAAATCTGTATTCCCTTGAGCGCAGGCGGGAGAGATACATAATAATTTACACGTGGAAAATATTAGAGGGGCTGGTCCCAAACCTGCACACAGAAATAACATCACATGAGACCAGAAGACATGGCAAGATGTGCAGAATACCCCCGTTGAAAAGCAGAGGTGCAACTGGTACTCTGAGAGAGAACTCTATCAACATCAGAGGCCCGAGACTGTTCAACACGCTTCCACTACACATAAGGGACATAACTGGCAAACCCCTCACAGTGTTCAAGAGAGAACTGGATAAGCACCTTCAAAGGATACCTGATCAACCAGGCTGTGAATCATACGTCAGGCTGCGAGCAGCCGCGTCCAACAGCCTGGTTGATCAGTCCAGCAACCAGGAGGCCTGGTCGATGACCGGGCCGCGGGGACGATAAGCCCCGGAAGCACCTCAAGGTATCCTCAAGGTATCAAGGTAAGGAGGTGTTGGGAGGCATTTGGAAGGTCATTAATGGAGATGAGAAGAGGAGAGGGCCAAGTATGCTGCCCTGAGAAACACTAATGTTGATGGTAGGGTGGGAGAAATTGAATTATTCACAGAAACATACTGGAGCCTGTCAGTAAGTTAAGATTTGAGGTATTGCAGGGAGTGTACTCTGACTCCAAAAATGTAATTTAAGAAGAAGGTTTTGGTGGTTGACAGTGTCAAAAGCCTTACGCAGGTCCACAAATAACCCAACAGAGAACTCATTTTTATCAAGAGCTGCATGAATCAAGTTAATCATACTAATAAGTGCATCGTTAGTGCTTTTTTTGGGTCTGAAGCCATATTGATATGAGCTAAGTATATTGTGTTTGGCTAGATAAGAGTAAAGCTGCTTGTAGATTAGTTTTTCAAATATTTTGACAAGTTAGGCAGGATTGATATAGTCTGTAGTTGTTAACATCTGTGAGATCACCACATTTGTGGACAGGGGTTACTCTCGCTTTTTTTTTAGAATATCTGAAAGGTTTGGAGTTCAGTGACTTGTTGAAGAGCAATGCAATAGCAGGGGGCTAAGATCTGGGGGCTTTTTTTTAAATTAAAGTTGGTATCTCCTCAAGGGCACTAGACTTGGTTTAAGGGCAAGATTATCTCATTGACGTCAGTGGAATTAGTAGGCTTTAGGTACAGAGACTGTGGATAGTTACCTGTAAGATAGTCCTTAACATCAGTACTGGAAGATGGATATCTTTGCAAGGAATGACCCAATGGGAGAAGAACCTATTGAACTCAATTGCAGATTCAGAGGCTGAAAGCTGACCATCGTTATTGGACAGGAGTGTTGGTTTGTTATTTAAAATCTTCTTTGATCCCATATTTTGAAATTGTCTCCAGTTTGTTTAATGTTGCTCTTTATTTGGGTAAATTTATCTTCGTAGTATTTAGTTTTGGCTCGTCTAATTATCTTAGATAGCAGTGACGAGTAGACCCAGACCTAAACCTCTTATCACTATCTATGACAATCATCACTTAATGATCTAATTGCAGATATTTTGCAGAACAAAGAGTAACAATGTATTAACACATAATCACAATATCTCTGTATCAACTTGAACTTAGATCCCTAGGTAAACACTTCGATGATGTTAGTGCCTTGATTGAAACTATTGACAACAAATTCTCTTTTATTAACTTACTGAAACGTGGTTGAAAGAGGACACTACTCAACTCTTTAACTGCCTAACTACTCGGCAATTCACAACTGTCGTCAAATTCAGAGAGGTGGTGGTACTGCTCTTTACTACCACCAAGAACTAACATGCTTAAAGTAATTAGACCTAGAGACTGCTGTGGGGAGTATATCTTCGCCAGCTTCAGAGTCAAGGGTGCCGAGTCTGTCCTGTCTGTGGGTGCAATCTATAGATTCCTAACACTGATGTGTCCGATTCAACTCAACCTTAGAAATCTTATACTCGATAACAGACTGAACAAAAACCATCTAATTATCGCAGGGGACTTTAATATTGACCTCTGCGAGCCTGAACACCCTACTGCTGTGTAGCTTCCTTAACTGTATGAATTCTGCTTCCTCATACCCTTATCACTAGACCTACTAGAATCACTGACAGTATGCTGCCACGACTCTAGATCACATCTTGACAAACATAACCTTCCACTTACTTCAGGTATAATCACTGATAGCACTACCGACCATTACCCCCATTTCTTTTAACTACATTAGCAAACCACCTCTAGAGTCAAGGTGTTAAGCTTTAGCTGCACAATGAAACTGCTATAGACAATTTTATAACTGCTGCTGCTAATGTCAACTGGGAGTCCGAGTTAGGTAACATAGGGACATCAACCTAGCAGTGCAATCTTTTCTTCAAAAAACTCTAAGCCTTATAAAACCCACTGTCCTATGCTTACAAAACAAGTCACAACCAAAAGGCTAAACATCCCTGGCTTACAAAGGGAATACTTAAATCCATTAATAAAAACATGAACTTAAGAAGAAGTATGGGTTAGGAATTGTCTCCAAAGATTTCTCAAAGAATTACTCGTTTATGCTATCTAAGATAATTAGACGAGCCAAAACTAAATACTACGAAGATAAATTTACCCAAATAAAGAGCAACATTAAAAAAACTTGGAGCACAATTTCACAAATATTGGGATCAAAGAGATTTTAAATAACAAACCAACACTCCTGTTCAATACGATGGTCAGCTTTCAGCCTCTGATTCTGCTATTGAGTTCAATAGGTTCTTCTCTTCCTTGGGTCATCCCTTGCAAATGACATTCCATCTTCCAGTACTGATGTAAGGACTATCTTACAGGTAACTATCCACAGTCTCTGTACCTAAAG
>WNGS01135345.1:0-14171 GCA_020271785.1 Procambarus virginalis
TTGTTCACAGGTTGAAACATGCAAAATTAACCTTAAATGCTAAAAAAGTGTCATTTGGCCAAGGCAACAGTGACGTACCTCGGTTATGAAGTGGCCAAGGGAAAGTGTTAACTCGGCAAAGATAAAATCAGTGCCATTCTGGACTATCCAGTGCTCAGGTCTAAAAAGGACATTCAACGATTTATCGGTATGTGTGCGTACTACCGACGCTTTTGTCAGAACTTTTCCAGTGTGGCCACTCCTCTCACAGATTTGTTGCGGAAGGCCGTTAAATTTAAGTGGTCATCGGACTGTGCAGAGGCATTTAAAAATTTGAAATTGATCTTAGCTTCCGCCCCAGTGCTTGCTAGTCCAAGGTTCGACCGTCCGTTTAAAATTCAAGTTGACGCGTCTGACTCGGGTGCTGGTGCAGTGTTGTTGCAAACTGGGGATGATAAAGTGGAACACCCAGTATATTATTACTCTGTGAAATTTGACAAGGCGCAGCGCAATTATTCAGTGATAGAAAAAGAGGCGTTGGCGCTAGTGCTAACATGTAAAAAGTTTGAAGTTTACCTCACAGGTAATATAGTGGAAGTGTACACGGACCATAACCCATTAGTTTTCATGAATCAGATGAAGCAGAAAAATAAACGCATCCTCAGGCGGGCATTGTACCTACAGGACTTTAATCTATCTATTATCCACCTACCGGGCCGGCTCAACGTGATAGCTGACGCTCTGTCCCGCTTGCCTGAGTAACATTCATCTGAGCCACAGGAAGCCATACCAAATGTCATGCTTTAGTTATTTTTTTTTTAGGTTCTCCTGTGACATTAAATATTCCGTGTCCAATTTATTTACTTCCCTGTTTTTTTTTTTGGTTTTTGTGTATGTTTTTTTTTCTTTCAGAGAATTCCCTTGTATTTTTTTTGCAGAGAAATTGTTGTTTTGATTGATTTTCTATTATGTCATGGATTTCCCTTTTATTCTCTGTATACTCTTACAAAAAAATATGACTACTATTCTAGTAGTCACATTTTTTTTCTCTGAAGGGGGAGGAGTGTTACGACTCTGGGTTCTTTAGAGGGAAACCAGAGGTCAAATTTTGAGCTTATTAAACTACCATATAGTAAACACGCATCGCGAGCTGCATATGTTGTATCTTCCCTGCCAGTCGTAAGACTATTCTTGTTTCTCAAAGAGTATTTAAAGATTGAGCTTGGGGTTGATTATTAAATAATAAAATAGGCACCAACTATGTTTACTAATACTGTCTAATCATTTGTAAAGTAAACCTGAGTAAACTTTGTATCGGGCGCCGGTATGATTAGTTGAACAGTCTGCCGGCAGCATTAGCCCACGGAGAAGGAGGGAGACTCTCGCTCGCTCTTCTCTGCTGGCTGACTGTGGTGTTAGGACGTGCTCCTCCTTCCTCTTAATTCTTTATTTCTGTCTTAGTTTGGTTAAGTACTCCATAACTCATTTTGGTTATATTTCTGGCATACCCTTCGTTCTATGTGTAGAGTAGTATACCTGGGGTGTAGTAAGTGTTTTTAAGTGTTTATCTCACCTGTTATGCTAACGGGGGTCCCAGTGTAAACACGTGTTTACACTGGGACCCCCGGTGTCCCAGTGTCCCCTACCCTAAGCTGACTCTAACTTCAAGTGTTTTATAGTAGAGCTTTACCCTAACTTGTTTTCAGTGTAAAACCTTGTATCCTGTCTAAGTGGACCAAGGCTTTTAACGTAAGATTGTGTGGTAAAGTTAGTATTATATTGTTATTGGTGTGATTGTGTATGGGGGGTTGTTAAGGGGTTAATAAATAAGTAAGTTGAACAGAGTATCCCTTTTCCTGTGTGGGAGTACAATGATCTATCTCTAGACTTACAGGGTGTAGTAGCAAGTATTTATTACTGTGGATATTTTATTTTGGGGGCCGGGCCTTTTAGTTCTCCCATATTTTGATACCTCTGTATTCCACTTACCCTTACCTCTTAATAGTACCAGTTCCCCCATAGCAAGCCCACCATCTTTTATAACAATGACGATTGCAAATGCCAATCAAATTGGAAATTACAATATCTTAAATTGAAATGGCATATCTCTGGAATCATTGGAATGTGGACATCTTCCCCTTTGAAGGGTCCTGTCAAGATTGTTGCTTCTACGACATTGCTGATTAATTTTTTACTGCAAGGCGCGTGATGTTGCAAAGTTTTGGCTGGTTGATATTTCGCAACATGATAATTGGCAAGCCGATTTCAATTGCAATACATGTGATTGTATCCCTGGCAGATCGAGTGAAATAAAAAATTCTGTTGGATAATTAACTGCTTCATCTGGTTCCTCAACAGTGTCGACGGACTTGTGACTGCCTCGCTTTGTATGTTAGAGAGAATAATATTATTAAGGTTGTAAACATCTTTGTTCTTGGCCGCAAGAAATAGCTTGATCACTCAGCCAAATGTGATTCTTATAATTGGTTTAAATATTGTGAAATACCTTTCAACCAATTCTTTTTTTGACGTCACTAAATTGATGAAGTTATTAGGCAATGAAATTCATCCTGACGTCTTTGTTCTTGGCCGCAAGAAATAGCTTAATCACTCAGCCAATCGTGATTCTTATAATTGGTTTGAATATTGGGAAATACCTTTCAACCAATTCTTCTCTTGACGTCACTAATTGATGAAGTTATGAGGCAATGAAATTCATCCTGAGGTCAGATCAACCGGCAAGTTTACGTTCCCAATTTCCAGAAATTGATGTGAGAATATCTCAGCTGATGAATCATTTTTCAGCTGAACACGCATATTTGGAGTTAATTTTAACGTCTTTACGTGGGTCCACTAGGTAGAGTATTTCAGGCAAGCATTTATTTCATCCGCTGGTGTCGATCGAGGAATTACAGGTAATGTTTGCCTGAAATCTCTTGCAAGCAATATTAATACATTCCCAAATGGTCTGATGTTTCCACGCAAATCTTGCAATGAGTTTGTTAGTTTAGTCTATTTATTATGCACCCCATACCCATCTTGTGGGCAGTAGTGGAAAGGGTTACAGAGGCACATAATGGGCTCAAGGACTGAACCCCACAATTCGTTTAGCTAAGCAAGTCACAATATTGATGAGCTAGTTACAAAATTCAGTATAAGTCATTACATCAACAATGGGTTCGAGATCGACCACAAGTACAGTTTCTAAATTAAGCAACTGACATATGCTGAGAGCTAGTGTCACAATTGATGTTTGTCCTGCACACCGCCTCCCCCCCCCCCCACCTTCAGTGGGCAGCAGTGGATAGGTTACAGTCACTTAATTACTACATACAGTTAGCAAACTGGGGATATTTGGCTAAAATTTCTGGTAGCAGATCATTTTGAATGAAATATTGACACATCATTGGTACATTGGTTATAGAATTGTCTCTGAATTCACGTATCTTTTCGCACTCCATCACATAGTGAAGGAGGGTGTGCGAATAATTTTGCTGACACAGTTTACATTTCGTCAGGTCTACATCGGCAGATAATGAGAATTTGCAGAGATACTTGTAACCGAGTCTAAGCCGAGCAGTAGTAACATCTAGAAGTCTGCTGATTTTATTGGATCAACCATAGATGTGTGGCTCCTCTTGCATGATAGTATGATGATAGATGGAATTACTGGTGTCAATTTCACTTCACCTCAAATCTACAAGATCTTGTTGAAGTTCTCGGTGTACTGCTGCTCTCAGATTGCTCATTGACAATCCAAGGTTACACTCAACGACTCCTTTAATGGCAGATTCTTTGGCTAACTTATCAGCTCTATCATGCATTCGAAGGCCAGCATGAGATGGAGACCACATGAAATGGACTGTTACCATCCTTATTAATTTTGTTGTATTTGTGTCTAGCTTCGGATACGAGCATGTTACAATTATGTCTTAAAGAGTTGAGAGCAATTAAGGATAAGAAGTCACTTACAATTAATGTTGACCAGACCACACACTAGAAGTTGAAGGGACGACGACGTTTCGGTCCGTCCTGGACCATTCTCAAGTCGCTTGTGATGAGGAGGTAGAGAACGGGAAATAAATAGGCAAGAAAGAGGTGAGGAGGAAAGTAAGGTGTAGAGAATAGTAGTAATAATGAGAACTGCAGAAGGCCTATTGGCCCATACGAGGCAGCTCCCATTATAACCTGCCTGCTTACAATTAATGTACCAAGTTTGGAGACTTGTACACATTTCAGTGCAAGGATCAAGGCAAATAGTTCGGTCTGAAGGGTAGAAGCCCAGTTGTTTATACGGACTCCCCACTCAAAGTACAAGCCATCGCCCATTGTCAGAACAACTACACTTCCAGCTGCACCCGTGGTGCAGTGTAGGGAACTGTGGTGTTTGTGTATATCTGAGGAAGTCTTGGTTGTAAGGTTGATATAAAGTCATGACTTGGTTACTGACTTTACTACTTATAAACGATTACATGACTAGTAGCTTCCAAGCTGGTATCGTCCTGCTTCTTTGTTTACCTTCTCTACTCTCTCTCTCCGGCGTCCCAGCCGCCATACATAGAAAACGGATGGTACCGTTTTCTGTGAACATGACAGGAACCATCAGTGTATATGATTTGAGAGAGAGAATGCTCTGTGGACAGAGCATCAATATGGCTTAAGGCGTTGAGCTATGCCTCAAGATGAAGCTTGGGCTGATCTCTAATTTGCTTCTTGGGTGGAAAGGGAGGGATTAAAACTAGAAAGGGTGTAATCTCCCACGGTGCAGGAAAGTGCCGTTGTTGTTTCTCTTGGTACAAATTGTGAACCTGATACATTCTGAGTTAAGTTCCAGTTTTAGTTATCCATTTGGAACAATGCTAATCTTCAATAAAGAAATTCTGGAAGGCTTCTGTGCAAGGGTTATTTGGTTAGGATGAATTAGCCTAAGCATTTTTATACCAATTTGACAGTTAATTTCAGTAACACGATCAACAACGCTCGGAATACTAAGTTCCTTTCTCATATTAAGTATCTTTGTGGTACAAGGGCACCCAAGGACTATCTTCAAGGCTTCGTTCTGCAATTTTTCAAGCCCTCCAAGCTTTCTTTCTTCTTGCAATGATCGATCAAGAGCCTCAAACGATTTTTTTGTGGGGCATTGTGCATTCATTTCTCCCATAACTCTGTTGGAGATGAAGCAGAGCTGGTGGTCAATATGATTGCAAACAATGCACGAATTTGATTTGGATGTGATGTGTTGGTCGCGTCATTAATGCATACATCCCATTGTTGGTCGTTCTCCAATAAATTCAGAGCTTGACATACACTACAGAATGTGGTATGTGTTACGCCGTTGACAAATCTCAATTGCTTGAAAGATGTTGGACCGGGTATATTTATCAACAACATGTGAAGAGAGAAGCATTCATCCTGATTAGGATGCACGGCATACAGTCTGCCTATAGTATTTTATTTGAATATGCCAGGTTGTCCGTCGACTCGCTCTCCTTGTTTGCATCATACAAATGATTTTCTACTGGCATTCCATGTGTAATACATAGGCACTTCCGAAGACAGCAGTGTTTTCACAAACCCGTAATTTTGACATAACGTGAAGAAAGCAGTTAACGTTGTAGCCAGTGGATTCATAGCTGTTTGTTGCACATCTGCAGCTGTGAAATAAACGTGTTGTCCATTTTCTTGTTTAAAAAAAAAAATACTAACGATAGTTTTCAATTCAAACGCAGATCAATCGACACAGCTCAATTTCACCACCAATTGAACTGAAAAACAAGAAAAACAGTTAAAAAAAAAACAAAATGAAACAATGAAAAAAAAGCAAATACACTATATCCTTGAACGGTAAACGGTATGGTAAACAGCACAGCTCAATTCCAAAGCAATGTCATGCAATATAATTAAATCAAAAAGAAAATAAATCAAAAGCTATAACAATTAAATTTTTCAATGCAATTGGAAAACTTGAAATGGAATTGTAACATATTTTGAATAGCTTATTTTACGTGCAACAGATGGCGCTGTTAAAAAAAATAAAAAAATATTTACCTGCCACAGGTGTGGCATCTAAATAACAGGTATATAAAAACACGCACGTATTCGAATGGAACGTTGTGTCAAAATTTCAAAGCAATCGGTGAAGAACTTTCGGAGATTAGAGCATGTGTTGCTCCTTCGTCCTACAGATGGCGCTGTTTTTTTAAAAAAAAAAAAAACGTTTTTTCCTGTCACAGGCGAGGCATTTATATAGTTGGTATATAAAAACAATCGCCTATTCCAATGCAACGTTGTGTCAAAATTTAAAAGCAATCGGTAAAGAGGTTTCAAAGATTTCCCCTCACATGAAAAACAGTTTTTAAAAAAAAGCATGTTTTTTCCCGTCACAGATGTGATATCGATATAGTATGTATATAAAAACCTGCTCGGATGCGAATGGAACGATGTGTGAAAATTTCAAAGCAATCGGTTTAGAACTTTCAGAGATTAGCGATTTTGAACAAACGAACATTTCCATTTTTATTTATATAGATATTGAATTCTTCTACAGTTCTTGCTTGGTCTATGAGGAGCATCTAACTTTCATAAATGAACAAAATAATAAAATGCCTTTAGATCTTTACCTTTCATGGTGAAACATATTTCTCAAATATAACAATTACCTTTGTAGGGCATCCAACTGGCAAGGAGATAGTACAATAATTTTATTTATTATTTATTTATATTTATACAAGAAGGTACATTAGGTTTGTGAGGATACATAGCATAGTGTTAACATTCTTGTAAAGCCACTAGTATGCGCAGCATTTTGGGCAGAAACTAATTAAATTTTAAACGAATTAAACAAATATAATTAAAATCAATTTCAAAATTATATATTTCATTAAAAGTAAGTTACTGTACTAATGCCTTATTATCCTTCAGCAGTCTCTCAATCATCTCCCACAATGAAAGTGTTTAGCTTACCATCTGAATGAATTGCCTTGCACCTCTTCTAATTTCCCAGTCAACTAAATCTCTTCCCACACTATGGACACTTATGAGGCTTATCACCTGAATGCACTAACATGTGTGTCTTCATATTTCCAAGTCGACTGTATCTCTTCCCACACTCTGAACACTTATGAGGTTTGTCGCCTGAATGCACTAACATTTGTGTCTTCATATTTCCAAGTCGACTGTATCTCTTCCCACACTCTGAACACTTATGAGGTTTGTCGCCTGAATGCAGTAACATGTGTGTCTTCATATTTCCAAGTCGACTGTATCTCTTCCCACACTCTGAACACTTATGATGTTTGTCGCCTGAATGCACTAACATGTGTGTCTTCATATTTCCAAGTCGACTGTATCTCTTCCCACACTCTGAACACTTATGACGTTTGTCACCTGTATGCACTAACATGTGTGTCTTCATACTTCCAAGTCGACTGAATTTCTTTCCACACTCTGGACACTTATGAGGTTTATCATTTGAATGCACTATCATGTGCTGTGTTAAAGTTTTACAGTCTTTAAATTGTTTGCCACACTCAGCACATTCAAAAGGTCTTTCATCCACATGCACTAACATGTGAGGCTTCACACTTCGAAGATGACCGAATTTCTTCCCACACTCTGGACACATATGAGGTTTATCATCTGAATGCACTATCATGTGCTGTGTTAAAGTTTTACGGTCTTTAAATTGTTTGCCACACTCAGCACATTCAAAAGGTCTTTCATCCACATGCACTAACATGTGAGGCTTCACACTTCGAAGATGACCGAATCTCTTCCCACACTCTGGACACTTATGAGGTTTATCATCTGAATGCACTAACATGTGCTGTGTTAAAGTTTTACGGTCTTTAAATTTGTTGCCACACTCAGCACATTCAAAAGGTCTTTCATCCACATGCACTAACATGTGAGATTTCATAATTCCAAGACGACTGAATCTCTTCCCACACTCTGGACACTCATGAGGTTTATCACCTGAATGCACTAACATGTGAGTCTTCACACTTCCAAGATGAATGAATCTCTTCCCACACTCTGGACACTGGTGAGTTTTCATCTTGTTTATGAAAGGTGCAGTTTGTGTGAAGGTTTTCTCCACCAGATGACTGCAAGAGTTGTGATATTGGGGGAAAAGAGTCACGGTGGAGCATCAATGTTGACGGTTAAGCAAATCCTGAGTGTTGTGTCTTAGTCCTGAGTTAGACTTGATGTGAGCACTTGGCGGTCAAAAGTGGTGCTTCTTCTTAATGATAGCTGCAGTTTGTGAAGGTTTTATGCTCATGTCTGGACACACTTCTTGTTCTTGTTGTTGATAGTAGATGCAGTTTGCATGAAGGGTTTGTCCTTTCGATGACTGCACCAGTACAGATGTTGGTGGACGCGTTTATGTTGAGGACGATCGGAGTTACAAAGGCACCCTTACAAAGGTGCTTGTTGCGTTGTGCTGTAGATAGAGGAGCGGCGACTAAAACAGAGGTGTGTGTTGTAGGGAGACTTGCCGCACCGCAGGGTGGTATGTTGTGTTTATGGCATCAGTTGGTCCATGAGGATACAAGACACTCTGAACATTGACAACATCGCACACTAATATGTTGTTGTTGTTGTTGTTGAGTTAGGGGCGACGACGATCGTGGGATCGGATGCGCCCCGGCGTACCCGTACTAATATGCTTACCACTTTGGACACCAGCTTTGGACGTTTCGCATATGTATACGTGTTCCATATTAAAACGACAATATAATACTATTAACAATTAAAATCTTCTACTTAACAGGCATATAGTTATTAAATGAAGTTACGTGATGTAATAGATATAATCCGGAGTTGGTAAGAACGCGCACCAAAAATCAGCGTATGTACGAACGAAAGGGTATGAATGTATAAAATTCTCAGTGAACGAAGTTGTTATCCGAAACTGCAGTCGACGACTTGACGTGTCCCCCGACAAGGATACTGCGACGAGGCAGTTGTTTTCCGTGTTTAGCTGTTGGTGGCGCCAGGTATAAATGTGGCACGGGTCAGATGTGACCCAATTTGTTGGTCGACTGGAGATATTTAGCCAGTGCTTTGACTATTTGGTATTTTTCTTGTAACGAGTGGTCACCACCTCCTAATATATGCTCGATGGTAAAGGGTATTTTAAGTGCGATAAAAACTTGTTTGAAATTTACTCTGGCACTATGATGTCGGAAGCAGTGCAGGAGATAGTGTTCGACTGTTTCAGGCACCTGACAGTGAATGCAGAGTTCACTGATGTCTGTTCTGTACTTAGAGCTGAGTGCTGCTAGTTTGGTGTGTCCCAGCCTTAATCTGGTCATCGTTACATCAATTTCTCTGCTTTTATATCGGACATGTTTTCCAGTTTCCCATTTCTTTTTAATGGACCCATAGTGCAAAGGTGAGCATAACGTTTTCCAGTTTGTTGCAAAATCCTGGGAGATGGTATCTTTGAAGGCTCCTTTACGTGCAACATGGGGAATTGCATGACGGGTAATGTGAGGCGTGTTGTGCATCGCTTTGGCTAGTTGGTCTACAAGTTCATTATGGAGATACAATGTGCTGGGACCCATTGGATAGAGATGTCATAACCGTTCAATTGATGTTCATGAAGAAGTTGAAGGCATGGGTAGACAATCTCCTTGCACGTTTAAGAGTACGTAATTGCTTGTATCGGGCTCTTGGAAGGCATATAATTCCGCTGTGAAAATAGATAGTTGGTTTGGTAACCACTATATCCAAGCTTGAGATGGTATTCCGGTATCCATGCAGCGCTAGTGACCGAGGGTACGTTGTTCATGATGATGTTACGAACCCGACTCCATCGTCGGAGCATGGAGCAGCGACGTCAATGCCATCGGTGAGTCAGCTCCCGAAACCCCCACAAAATGGAAGACACCATCTGGTGGTGGCAGGATGATACTTGTAAAAGGCGCTAGATTCCTGTCCTGGTTAGCTCGAGAGGTAGCTGGTGCTGACCTCTGGTGCGGTAGCGCCTAGAAAATCAGCGCCATCTATTGTAGGAGGAGTTGTATGTTTATGTCAAACCCTGTAAGTGGTAAACCCTTTCCTAGTGTCCCAAGTACTGGCCAGTTTACTGATGACGTGTCTGTATCCACAGAGGCGACGTAGGGCTGCTGTGGTATGAGGACAGTCAGTCTACCCAGGGCAGCCTATATCTCTCTACACCATTCTGCTTTACGTGAGCTGTGAGCCGCCGCTGAAGAGGAACTGTGTAGTATCTGCTGTCTGCCTGTGAAGTGGCAGTGACAGAATTTGGCGTATCCCGGGACTGGCTAGAGGAAGAGACGACTGACAGTAAGGTGCTACGGAGGAGTGTAACTAGCTAGTTGCAAGAAGCTCCTGCCAGGGGTTTGCTACCTTTGTATTTGTTCGTGAAAAGGCCCAGCAGCGCTAGGCTGATGTTCTCAGCCAGCACCAGGCTGGAAAGTGATTGTGGGCGTTGACAAGGAGCACCTAGTTAGACTGTGTTTAGGCTGGCCCATGGCTAGGGTAGACTCGTTGGTGTTTCCCAGTACTGGTTGAGGACGGTATATACTGTGTGTTGAGGAAACACGGAAGTTGACAAGGCTGCATCGCATGAGCATCGAGGAGCGCTTAGTGTCCTATGAGAGCGACACGTCTTGTGTATATATCAGTGTAGTAATACTTCCCTTATGATTTTATTTAAGGTGATGGGAAATTCCCAACAAACACAAAACGTTTTCTGACGTTTTCATTTGGTAGCAGAATGGTAACACGGTAACTATTTATATAAGTCGTCTTTAGAACATATAATATACGTAAATTTCAGTCAATGAAATTGTATACATTTTTAGAAAATAAGTAAATGACGTTCTATTGCATTTATAATTTAAATTAAGTATTAATTACCTAATGTGAGTTTGTGTGTGTGTTGTTTGTGTGCATGTGTGCATATGCATGTGTGTGTTTGTTTGCATGTTTGTTTACATGTACGTGCATGTGTGTGTCTTTGTATTTGTGTGAGGGTGTTTGTATGCATGAGTGTGTGTGTGAATGTGTACATGTATGTGTGGGTGCACATGCATGCGTGTGTGTGTACGTGTGGGTGTTTGTGGTTGTGTGCATGTGTTTGTGTGTGTGCGGTTGTACATGTTCGTGTGTGTGTGTATGTGTACGTGTACGTGTGTGTGTGTGTACGTGTGCTTATACGTGTGTGTGTGTGTACTCGCCTATTTGTGTCTGCAGGATCGAGCATTGACTCTTGGATTCCTCTTTACACACATTTGTGTGAGTGTGTACGAGTGTGTGCGTGCATGTGTAAGTTTGTGCGCGTGTGCACGTGTGTACATGTACGTGTGCTTGTGTGTATGCGTGCGTGTGTATGTTTGTGGATAATAGTAGAAAGAAAGTGAGTGGAAAGTACTGTTAGGGAAGCCTTGCTACTAGTTTGTGTGTGTGGTGTGTTGTAGGAGGAGACAGAGAGGTGCTGGGCCTCTTGAGTCTAATATGATACTGGCCTGCGGTCACGACTCTGGGCCTCCCTCCCCGTGTGTATGGGAGGCCCACCTCCAGTCAGTCTCCCTCTGGCACTGTTGCTGACCAGATCGTCGCCTCCAGCTGCTTGGTATACCACCTGCCACCCTTCTCTCTCTCTCTCTCTCTCTCTCTCTCTCTCTCTCTCTCTCTGTCTCTATCATTCTAAATGCAATAAAGATAATTATACCTAATCACAAATATTGGGATCAAAGAAGATTTTAAATAACAAACCAACACTCCTGTCCAATAACGTTGGTCAGCTTTCAGCCTCTGATTCTGCTACTGAGTTCAATAGGTTCTTCTCTTCCATTGGGTCATCCCTTGCAAATGATATTCCATCTTCCAGTACTGATGTTAAGGACTATCTTACAGGTAACTAGCCACAGTCTCTGTACCTGAAGCCTACTAATTCCACAGACGTTAATGAGATAATCCTTTCCCTTAAAACGAAGTCAAGTGTCCTTGAGGAGATACCAACTTTAATTTACAAAAAAAACTCCAGGTCTTTACCCCTGCTATTGAATTGCTCTTCAACAAGTCACTTGAACTCCAAACCTTTCCAGATATTCTAAAAAAAAAAGCGAGAGTAACCCCTGTCCACAAATGTGGTGATCTCGCAGATGTTAGCAACTACAGACCTATATTAATCCTGCCTAACTTGTCAAAAATATTTGAAAAACTAATCTACAAGCAGCTTACTCTTATCTAGCCAAACACAATATACTTAGCTCTTGTCAATACCCAGCAAACACAGAACGTTTGTGAACGTTTTTAAATGGTGCCACAAAGGTAATACTCTAACATTTGACATAAATACGTATATCTGACGTTCTTAAAACCACTAGATATAACTAAAAACATGTATTCTTGAGACACGGTTTTTAAGATTTATGTAAAAATTTAAAAATAATAGTGAATGCTATGGAATTATAATGTTTTCTTGCTTATATATAAAAATAAAAAATTTTCAGTCAACATTTCGTTTTTTTTGTTTACTTTATGTAAACCTATCCAATTTACGTTCTTATAACATAAATATAACATTTATATGTCGTCAATATAACGTTATTTACACGACATCGTTACGTTATTATAATGTTATATTAACGTATAATTCCTGTATAAAAACAAATATATATTGAGCTTATATTTTAAACCTTGTAAAATTGTCGTAAAACTTGGAATAAGACAGTAAGCATGCTTTATTTATGAAAATATAGAAACAAATCAACAAAATCATAAACCACATGTCACCCCTATATATATTCTTTAGTTGTCTTTCCAGAGAATGTAATTTAAGCTTTGACAATCTTTCTTCAAATGACAGGTTTCTAATTTGGGGTATTAACTTTGTTATTCTTTACTGGAAGCATTCTAGTAAATTTTGAACCTTAAATTTTGAAATTAAAATAAATTGAACCCCATGCACAGATACCATAATTAAGATAGGGATAGATTAGTGCATGATATAGAGAGATGAGACCAGAGTTAGGTACATAATATCTGATTTTGGAGAGTATCCCAACTGTTTTAGCGATTTTCTTAGTTATGTGTTGTATGTGGGTACTGAAGTTTAGTCTCTTGTCTAGGAATAGGCCAAAAAACTTTCCATCTTTTTTATTGCTAATGTTTACATTATCTATCTGAAGCTGAATTGCATTTGTAGATGTGCTTCCAAATAAGATGTATAGTAGGTCTTTGCTATGTTAATTGTTAGCTTGTTGGTTGACATCCATATGTGGACTTTTTTTAGTTCATTATTAACAACATTATTTAGTGTATGTGGGTTGGGGTTAGAGTGGATGAGGGTAGTATCATCAGCAAACAAAATAGGTTTCAGAATGTTAGAGACATTAGGCAGATCATTGATGTATATAAGAAATAGGAGAGGTCCCAAGATGTTGCCCTGTGGCACTCCAACGGTTATTGGTAGAATGGGAGAGGTTATATTATTGATGGCTACACATTGGTGTCTATCACTAAGATAGGATTGGATATAGTCCAGTGCATGGCCTCGGATTCCATAATGATGGAGTTTAAGTAAGAGGTAATTGTGATTAACAGTATCAAAGGCCTTTCTCAGGTCAATGAAGAGTCCAATCGGAAACTCATTTTTGTCAAGGGCAGAGTAAATTATATCAAGGAGACTAATAATTGCATCGTTGGTACTCTTTTAGGAGCGGAAGCCAAACTGACAGGGGCTAAGAATGTCGAATTTTACGAGATAGGAGTAGAGCTGTTTGTAGATAATTTTTTCAAATATTTTTGATAGTATGGTAGGTTTGATATTGGTCTATAATTGTTTATGTTTGCCGGATTACCTCCTTTATGAACTGGCGTTACTCTTGTTTTTTTAAGGATATCAGAGAAGGAATGACACTCAAGGGATTTGTTGAACAGCAGAGCTATAGGTGGCGCAATGGCATGGGAGGCGCTCTTGTATACAATGGACTGAGCTTTGCATACAATGGAGCTTTGGTTTTTAGTGAGTGTATGATGGACACAAACATCTGTCGGGCTGACTGGTGAAAGGAGAAGAGAGTTTGGATAGCTGCCTGAGAGATATATGTGTTGAAATGTGTCTGAGTCTGTGGGATTTTACTGGCAAGGTTAGCACCAACCGATGAAAAGAAGTATTAAATCATTTGCCATTTCTAAGTCAGTTGACGGTGTGT
>WNGS01135350.1:0-10742 GCA_020271785.1 Procambarus virginalis
AGCCACTACACCACGCCACTACACCAGGCTGCTACACCAGGCTGCTACACACGCCACTACACCAGGTTGCTACACCAGGCTGCTACAACACGCCACTATACCACGCACTACACCAGGCTGCTACACCACGCCACTACACCAGGCTGCTACACCACGCCACTACACCATGCTACTACCCCAGGCTGCTACACCACGCCACTACACCATGCTACTACACCAGGCTGCTACACCACGCCCTACACCAGGCTGCTACACCACGCCACTACACCAGGCTACTACACCAGGCTGCTACACATGCCACTACACCACGCCACTACACCAGGCTGCTACACCACGCACTACACCATGCTACTTCACCAGGCTGCTACACCACGCCACTACACCAGGCTATTACACCATACCACTACACCACACCACTACACCACGATACTACACCACGCTACTACACAACACTACTACACCTGGCTGCTACACCATGCCACTTCACCACGCTACTACACCTGGCTGCTACACCACGCCACTACACACTACTACACCAGGCTGCTACACCATGCCACTACACCCATTACTACACCAGCTGCTATACCATGCTACTACATCAGGCAACTACACCACGCCACTACACCAGGCTGCTACACCACGGTACTACACCAGGCTCCTACACCATGCTACTACATCAGGCTACTACACAATACTACTACATCAGGCTACTACACCAGGCCACTACACCAGGCCACTACACTATGCTACTACAAATGAAAAATTTATAAAAGTGATGAACCAACCATTATTAACATCCTCTTTTATTTTACTAAATGTAGAAATATATTTTTATATTTTTACATTTCCTATTGTATTCACATTTTAACTTTAAACACTTTATAAAAGGCGTCACAAAGTTTCAAATTAGGGTTAGGTACGTAGGTTTTGGTTATAAGTTTTGGAAACCTATTTATAATCACACAAAATAACGTATCTAATGCATGAAAACAAACGATTCCACTCCTTTCTAACACTTTCCAGGAACGTTTTGGAAACTTAAAATTATTTCCTGGGGAGAGAGCAGGTAGTCACAGCGGCTTGAGTAGGGTGTGAACTCAAGACAACAAGGCCAGTTTTGGAGCCGAACCCCTAAATATAGGTAACACTGAACCCCTTTCCAGGATCAGGAAGCGTACAGGATGATCTCCCAAGTAATTGCAAACACTCCATTGTCCATTGCTGGTCGACCGACAGTAGGGGAAGTGTGGTTGCCGAGGTCGGCTGTTTTTCTATCAAGGATTGATTGGGGTCTCTTTTCGCCTGTATGCAAGTAACAGTCAAGTGCAATAACCAGCTCTTTATGAAAAAAATCCCCAACCACCTCTTGATATATTTCCATTAAATAGTTTGAGAAAGGGGTTGAGAATGCCTCCTTGCGATGTACTATTTTCATGTCTTTTGTATTCAGAGACTGTGCCATGAAGTTTCACTCCTGTTTCTCTCTCTGTTTATGAGACAGTTTTTGGTCCAGGAGAGACCCCATAGTGGTCGCTTGTGAGTTTGGGCTCAACGAACCATGTTGCTGCATCTCTGAGGAAGGCTGAAATGAAGATAAGGTCTAATCTACCTTCTTGGATGTGGGTGGGTTCATTCTTGTTTAGGTTTTGAATTTATGTAGCTGGTCTAGTAGATTTGCTACTTGAGTGCCGGCCTCATCTGTTGTGTTCGAGCCTAGTGCCAAACGATGATGGGCATTAAAATCACCACATACTATGGTGTTTAAGGTTGTCGTGTGTCCAAATAACACTGAGAGATCCATTTCAGCACGTGGAGACCTGTAAACATTAAACACTTCATGTTTGTCATGTCTTAGCTCAATGGATACTCCCATCACCTCTGTCCCTGGCTCACAGTTGGGTGGGCTGGTTATAGGCTTGGAGATCAGGTCACTTTTCACATTGATGGCACATCCCCTGGATTGTCCGTTGACCCATGGAAGGAAGAAGCTTTGATAGTCTGAGAGTTTAGGTTCTAATCCGCCGCGAAGCAAGCTCTCCTGTAGTAGCAGGATGTCTATGCTTTTGGTTGCTGCTATGCATTGCAAGTGTTGCAATTTTGTGTGCAGCCCTTGCACTTTCCATTGCAGGTTCTTTAGTCCCCCAGGTTGTTGGAATTTGTTGATATTACCAACAGGATTGATGATTGTAAATAAAGATTAAGCCACACTAAAGGTGTTACAAGCATGAATAGCCCATATGTGGAGGCTCTTTCGAGCCATTACCAGTACCAATAGCAAATATTAGAGATCTGTGGACAGATGGGGTCTTCATGGTGGTTTTCTGCCTCAGAGGGCTGGCTGTACCAGTAATGGAGCCGGTGGGTTAGTGTAGGCCTCTAGGTCTTTCGTTTTTTTCTTTGGCTAAGACTTGCTTCGAGTTGACATGTCCATGTTGTCATAAGAGTTTGGTGAGGTGGCCTCCATGAGGAGGTCTTGTACCGAGTAGGTGTCGTATATGTGCAGTGGCGGTAGAGCTCCTAGTAAGATTTCCTCGCCCCAGGAGTCGTAACATCCATAGTTGGTGGTTTTGTCTTTGGTCTCAGCCTGAGGTTGGCTCAGGTGTCGAAGATTAGTGGTAGAATCTGTTTCAGGAGCGTTGGTGGTGCTGTTAGTATTTGTAGACAGCACGTCTGCTAGTGTGTCTGCTGGGATGGTGATGGTAGGAGTGTTGGGAGCTGGAGAGGGAAATACTCTGTTTGTGCAGCCCGGGTCTTGTGTGGTTCTGGAGTCTATGTTGAGATCGACCTCGTGGTCGTCCTGGTGACAGTCTCCGGAGTGGTAGTGGAGGCAGTGTGACTTGCATCCGGGGCGAAGATAGGATCCAGGCCGTTGTCTAGGTACAGCACGCTGAGTTCTTTGACGATTCGTTGATTGTCTGGCCCAGCAAACCTCTCCGCTAGTCTAATAAAACCAGGGCTAATGCCTGTACGTAATGCAAGCGACTGTAAGGGTGCTGGTGGTCCTTGGGTCGCCAGTGTGGAGGCCAGGTGGCCTGTTGGGAGGAGCCACTGTTTGGTCGGACTGGGAAGTCTTCTGGTAGGTTTGTGGAAGCTGAGGTGCTATGCATTGAGAGTGTTGCAATTTTGAGCACAGCTCTTGTGCATTCCATTGAAGGATCTTTAGTCTTCTAGACTGTTGGAATTTGGTGATATTACCGTGGCATCCATGGAGTCAGGTGATCTCATTGGAAGTTGAAATTGGAGTTGAGGATCTTGGTGTACTTGAAACTGACTCATCAAAGTCGCTTTCAGAAGAACTGGACTCTACCTGTTTTTTAGGAGTGTGTTTCCTGCCTTGCATTCATGAAGGTGAGGATATTGTTTTTCGAATTTCTTGAGCTTGTGCTAAATTGTGTTATGAGTCTCTATGGTTTGCTTGAAACCGTATGTCGACAGCCAACTTTCGACCAGTCTTATGACGAAGGCCTTAAGCTTAGGCCTGTCCAGTTGAGCAGGAACATTACTTATTGATGTGCTGGTCTGGAGCCTGTTTACTCTTTGGACCTTATCAGTCGAAACTCGGACACTCTTATCTTCATTGCCCCCAGTGTGCTTACTGGATGCATTGGGCGGGAGATTACGTTGAACAATTTTCTGTTTGTGACCCCCAGCCATCCCTTTGTTCTGGACAGAGACCACCATAGACCATGGTGGAGGGTCATGTGCCCTCTCCATCTGATTTGGTCTTGGTAAGCTCTACACTGTTTTTGTGGGCAGGGGAACTGGTATATATTTGGGTTGGGACTGCTGCTTTGCTGTAGGCGTAAGGGTTCTTCGGGATCCTTTTAAGCCTTTTGGACTTATATACTGTGACTCGCAGAGTGCACTCCTGGCATTGAACGCACATAGTAGTGACACCCAAAAAAAAGTCAGTGATATTCGAATGAATGTTTTAGCTGCTAAAGAAAACAGATTTGAAATTAAATTCCTATGGATACCATCACATGTTGGCATCTCAAGGCATGACATGTTGATATGTTGCAAAGACAGCCTGTAGAAAACCAGTGGTAGAAATTGATATGGGTATTTCATTAGCAGTGACAAAGAGAATACTTAAACAAATATCTAATGAAGATCTCACCGACCTAACAAATTCACAAAGACCTGAAAGTTGTAGCATTAAATATTATGATAGATATCGTGAGGAGACATTCACATATGGGACTAATAGAACAAGAACCCGGCAATGTGATGTTATAGTGGCCAGAATACGCCTGGGATATAGACGTATCTGGCAGCTTTCTCAAAACCCAAATGTCGAGTACACAATGTGTCAACTTTGTGAAAGAGAAAACATGCACTTTCTTGAACATTATATTGTAGAATGTCCCATACTGGCTGACTTTCGCCCTCCTGGGCTAAGGTATGTTGAACTCTGTAATTACTATATGAGTACTGGAACACTTGATGATATATTGGACTTGTATCCAAGATTGACCATGTAATACATTAATTATACAATGTATGTATATGATGTAACTATATAACCTGAGCTTGTAAAAGCACCTTAATCACCTTCAGTGATTATGTGCTTAATTGCACACTAGTTTCTTTATCAGCTATCTCACCCTGTCAGAGTAAATGACACAAATGTCTGTGAATGCATGTGTGTATATATATGTATATGTGTGTGTGTATGTATATGTATGGGTATAAAGTATATATGGAAGCTGATCAGAATTACATTTCACCTTTGTAAATGTACATTAATGACACTATGCAAAAGACACATCGAACACTTTATGTAAGGCATACGTAAATCTGTGTATCTATGTATTTACGTATATAGGTTAGCTTAGCATTTTAAAAGCACCGACTCACCTTCAGTGGTTGATTGTTCAATAAACCCTTGAAATATATGTTTAACACATCTCTAATCCTGTCCATGGAGGACAGAAGAAAATGTATATATGCTGGTTAGCATTGTAAATGTGTGGCCACATCTGTGGTAGAAAAAAAAAAAAAACCTTTTGGGGGCATCTCAAGTTCCAAGGGTGGTGTGCCTTGGAGCAATTTGGACACTTAGCTTGAATGGGCTGGTCAGCATTGTGTTTATCAAAGAATATTTTCGTGTCGTGGGCCAGGCTGCAGACTCCACACCTCACTGGGCGTTGGCTGCCGTCCCTGTTATGTCCAAATCTCTGACGTCTGAAGCATCTGAGGGGCAATGTACTCACCTAGTTGTACTCACCTAGTTGTGCTTGCGGGGGTTAAGCTCTGGCTCTTTGGTCCCGCCTCTCAACCGTCAATCAACAGGTGTACAAGTTCCTGAGCCTACTGGGCTCTATCATATCTACACTTGAAACTGTGTATGGAGTCAGCCTCCACCACATTACTTCCTAATGCATTCCATTTTTCAACCACTCTGACACTAAAAAAGTTCTTTCTAATATCTCTGTGGCTCATTTGGGCACTCAGTTTCCACCTGTGTCCCCTAGTGCGTGTGCCCCTTGTGGTTAATAGCCTGTCTTTATCAACCCTGTCGATTCCCATGAGAATCTTGAATGTGGTGATCATGTCCCCCCTAACTCTTCTGTCTTGCAACGAAGTGAGGTTCAATTCCCGTAGTCTCTCCTCGTAGCTCATACCTCTCAGCTCGGGTACTAGTCTGGTGGCAAACCTTTGAACCTTTTCCAGTTTAATCTTATGCTTGACTAGATATGGACTCCATGCTGGAGCCGCATACTCCAGGATTGGTCTGACATATGTGGTATATAATGTTCTGAAAGATTCCTTACACAAGTTTCTAAAGGCCGTTCTTATGTTAGCCAAACTGGCATATGCTACTGATGTTATCCTCTTGATATGAGCTTCAGGGGACAGGTCTGGCGTGATATCAACCCCCAGGTCTTTCTCTCTCTCTGACTCTTGAAGTATTTCATCTCCCAAGTGATACCTTGTATCTGGTCTCCTGCTTCCTACCCCTATCTTCATAACATTACATTTGCTTGGGTTAAACTCTAACGGCCATTTGTTCGACCATTCCTGCAGCTTGTCCAGGTCTTCTTGAAGCCTCAAACTGTCCTCCTCTGTCTTAATCCTTCTCATAATTTTGGCGTCGTCAGCAAACATTGAGAGGAATGAGTCTATACCCTCTGGGAGATCATTTACGTATATCAGAAACAGAATAGGTCCAAGCACAGAGCCCTGTGGGACTCCACTGGTGACTTCACGCCATTCTGAGGTCTCACTCCTCACTATAACTCTCTGCTTCCTATTGCTTAGGTACTCCCTTATCCAATGGAGCGCCCTACCAGTTACTCCTGCCTGTTTCTCCAGCTTATGCATCAACCTTTTATGGGGTACTGTGTCAAAGGCTTTCCGACAGTCAAAAAAAATGCAGTCCGCCACCTTTCTATTTCTTTCTTAATCTTTGTCACCTGATCGTAGAATTCTATCAAGCCTGTAAGGCAAGATTTACCCTCCCTGAAACCATGTTGCTGAGTTGTCACGAAGTCTCCTCTCCAGATGTGTTACCAGGTTTTTTCTCACTATCTTCTCCATCACCTTGCATGGTATACAAGTTAAGGACACTGGCCTGTAGTTCAGTGCCTCTTGTCTGTCACCCTTTTTAAATATTGGTACTACATTAGCTGTCTTCCATATTTCTGGTAGGTCTCCCGTTTCCAGTGACCTACTATACACTATGGAGAGTGGCAAGCAAAGTGCTCCTGCACACTCTTTCAATACCCACGGTGAGATTCCATCCGGCTCAACAGCTTTTCTCACATCCAGCTCCAATAGGTGCTTCTTGACCTCATCTCTTGTAATTTCGAACCTTTCCAAGGTCACCTGGTTTGCTGCCACCTCTCCTAGTGCCGTGACTTCTCCCTGTTCTATTGTAAAGACTTCCTGGAACCTTTTGTTGAGTTCTTTACATACCTCTTTGTCATTCTCTGTGTACCTGTCCTCGCCCACCCTAAGTTTCATCAACTGTTCCTTCACTGTTGTCTTCCTCCTGATGTGACTGTGTAGTAGCTTTGGTTCAGCCTTGGCTTTATTAGCTACATCATTTTCATACCTTTTCTCAGCTGCTCTTCTCACACTAACATACTCGTTTCTGGTTCTCTGGTATCTCTCTCTACTTTCTGGTGTTCTGTTATTACGGAAGTTCCTCCATGCCCTTTTGTTCAACTCCTTTGCTTTCATACATTCCCTATTAAACCACGGATTCTTCCTTTGCTTCTCTGTTTTTTCCCGTTGGGCTGGGACAAACTTACTTACAGCCTCCTGACATTTTTGGGTGACATAGTCCATCATGTCTTGTTCGGACTTGGTTTCGAGTTCTGTGTCCCAATGTATGTCCCATAGGAATTTATTCATCTCCTCATAGTTTCCCTTTCGGTACGCCAGCCCTTTGTTTCCCAGTTCTTTTTTGGGGGTGATAATTCCTAGCTTAACCAGGTACTCAAAGCTCAATACACTATGATCACTCATTCCCAAGGGGGCTTCCAACTTAACTTTCCCTATATCCGACTCATTCAGGGTAAATATCAGATCAAGCAAGGCTGGTTCATCCCCTCCTCTCGTTCTTGTCGGTCCCTTGACATGTTGACTTAGAAAGTTTCTTGTTGCCACATCCAGCAGTTTAGCTCTCCATGTGTCTGGGCTTCCATGTGGGTCTCTGTTCCCCCAATCTATCTTTCCATGGTTGAAGTCTCCCATGATTAGTAGCCTGGATCTGTTCCTGCTAGCCACTGAAGCTGCTCTCTATTATATTGATGGTGGCCAAGTTGTTTCTATCATATTCCTGTCTGGGTCTTCTGTCATTCGGTGGGGGGTTATATATGACTACTACTATAATTTTCTGTCCTCCAGTTGCTATGGTGCCTGATATGTAGTCACTGAAACCTTCACAGTTCTGAATTACCATCTCTTCGAAACTCCAACCTTCTCTTAGTAGCAAAGCTACACCACCTCCTCCTCTCCCTTCTCTCTCTTTCCTCACTACATAGTAGCCCTGTGGAAACACTGCGTTTGTTATGGTGTTTGTTAGCTTCGTTTCTGTGAGTGCTATTATGTCTGGGTTTTCTTCTAGTGCCATTCTCCGAGTTCACTTGTTTTATTTGAAATCCCATCTATGTTAGTGTACATTGCCTTGAAGCTCACTTTCTTCAGTTCAGTTTCTTGTCCCTTTCTTGGCGAGCATTCTGCTGGTGTGGGAAGCTTTTCCGTGGGTGAGAAGATCTGTGAGGTGGTTTGTAGGGTCTCAGAGGAGTTTGGGGTGAGAGGTGGGGGTTTCAGGGAAGGGGGGACAGGTAGAGTGTGGGTTAAGGAGATAGGGGGACATGGAGGATGCGGGGTGAGGGGGGAGGAGGGATAGGGAGAGTATGGGATGAAGAGGGAGGGGGGACAAGGGGGGCATGGTGGGAGGGGGGACATGATGGGAATGGGGAAGGGGTGACAGGGTAAGAATGGGGTGGGGGGGGAGGGAGGATTGGGTGGGGGTAGGTAGGGTGAGGGGAAGGGAGGGTTTCTATGCAGGGGGGTGGTGGTGTTGTCCTCCCCTCTGGTGTTGCTGGGATGCTGGTTTTGGGTTCGCATCTTGTCTCTAGGACTGTTGTGTTGGGGGCTGTGATTTCCTGGTTTGCTCCTCTCTCCCTGCGCTTCCTCCTTGCCTCTGCTGCCCTGGATCTCTCCTCCTTCATCCTTTCCCTCTGCAGGAATACTTTCTTGTATCCCTCCACATGCTGCAGTCGACTCTTCCTTTCGAGAATTTCCTCCTTCGTGGTTTCGTTTGTAAACACCACCTTTACAAGTCGGTTTCTGTCCTTATTGTACCAGCCCAATCTGAAAACCTTCTCAATGTTTCTTTCAGCCCCTTCCATCTGTAACCCCTTCAGTAGCCCCTGTACTGCCTCTCTATCCTTGCTATTCCATTCTTGCCTATTGGATCCTTCCTGTTCTTTGATGCCAACAACTACCACTGATCTTTTTCTCTACAGCAGTTGAGTGGTGCACCTAGCTGCTTCCTGTGAGGTGGCTGCTTGCATGGCTACCTCCCTCACTGTGTCCATAGCTTCTGAGCTCTTTTTCAGTATGTCCACAAATGTTTCAGTTACAGAGGCATTACCTTCCAATGTAACATTCCCACCTTCCCCTTGGATGATAATCTGATGTTCGGTCTCTTTATTTTTCTCTGTGAGGTATTTGATCTCCTCCCTTGCTGATGTCAGCTCACTTTGCAGGTTGTTAATTGTAATCCTCATTTCCTGCATCTCCTTCCTGAATTCCTCCAGAACTTGGGTTAGCATGTCCCTCGTTTGGTCACTTTGGCTGTTCCCTGTGTCCCTGTTGCGTCCACCTGCCATTTTGCCCTTGTCAAGAGAAAGAGAGCAAGAGAGAGAGCAAGAATAGTCCTAGCGTGAGAGTGGGTGTGGTGGGGGTGGGGGGGGGTAGTGTTTTGGGAGAGTGGGAGTGGTGTGTTGGGGGAGTGAGATGGGTTAAGAGGTGGGTGAGGTGTAGTCTTCAGATTACGGCCGGGGGGGGGGGGGATTAGCGGCTTAACTGGGTTCCCAGTGAGCTCACATTTGCTGTCCCTGTTACCTGTCTACCACGAATGTATTATTACGATTGTATTATTGAATGGAATGCAATAGTGTCTATGATATGATATTATATAAACCTTGCACACTGTTGGAGAAAAGGTGTAGTGATATAGGTGTAGAATGTGGTGTAGGGCCTGTGTTGGAATACGCCCCAAATGCCAAGATCAAGTTTTTTTGGAATCTGTCTTTTTACTGTGAGAAGGACTTGCGGGGTTTCGTGCTTTGTGGATTTTTCCTGGCATCTTTCTGCTGACACCACATAATTCAGCTTTTCGTAATGAGGTAAGGCCATGTGCATGAGACAATGGAGGACAATGATTTTCCTTATTTTGTCCTCTCCCTTGATTTCGTCGCATTTCCTGTAATTCTTAAGAATTGTTACAGCTGTCTTATCTTTGGACTTCAGAATATATTCGCCAGACTGTTTGGTTGTTGTTGTTTTAGATTTAGCTACTCAGAACAAAATGTTCATGTAGCACAGGGCTATAGTGAGCCCATAATTGAGTACAGTTATTCATAATAACCTTGTTACTGAGATATTTGAGTAAAAGTTTTAAATGAAGGTGGGGATTTCTCCTTTTCCCCTTTATTTTTAGCTTCTGTTTTAGCGAACTGGTTTTAGTCTTATTTTAATACAATTTTCTTGGTGGTGTATATAGATGCACAGTGGAGGCCTGGTCGACGACCGGGCCGCGGGGACGCTAAGCCCCGGAAGCACCTCAAGGTAACCTCAAGGTAACAGTGTTCACTAGTGTGATACATTTTTCAACTGTTTTCTAATAATTGTAGTCACTGTGGAATTTGCATCTAATGCATCTGCTGTCATTGGATTAATGTTGAATTTGATGCGCAGGTCTTCAGTTGCGTCACATTCCAGTAAGTAATTTAATAGTTGTGCCTCTACATCTGTTCAGCAGATATGACACTCTTTAACTATTGAGTTTATTCCCACCACAGCTCTTGTAACCAACTCTGAGTCTGTGTATGGCTACTGCAATATCTCTGGATATGTTTTTACCAAGCTTGAAAGACTAGTACACAGTGGTTTGTTCTAACCACATCGCCGTGGATTTTCCTTCAGCTGGTTTGGGTATGTGGGAAAATTTTGATAGTTGGGAGTGTTTTCTTCTTTATTTGCTCCTTAATCTGTCAAAA
>WNGS01135352.1:0-38892 GCA_020271785.1 Procambarus virginalis
TGTAAGTTAACCTTGAAACAAATAAAAACAAGAATCAAGATGATCCAAGAGGGTGAAGAAATGATAAAGAGAATGGCAATGGTGGACAGTAGTAACACACTTAAGCATTATTTAATAATAAATACAAATTCGTCCTTCACCTATGGTAAAGGAAAGTCTACTTGGAAGGATTCAAGTTACATGCCTTACCTTACCTTAAGTATACCTTGAGGTGCTTCGGGGCTTAGCGTCCCCGCGGCCCGGTCATCGACCAGGCCTCCTGGTTGCTGGACTGATCAACCAGGCTGTTGGATGCGGCTGCTCGCAGCCTGACGTGCGAGTCACAGCCTGGTTGATCAGGTATCCTTTGGAGGTGCTTATCCATTCTCTCTTGAACACTGTGAGGGGTCGGCCATTATGCCCCTTATGTGTAGCGGGAGCGTGTTGAACAGTCTCGGGCCCCTGATGTTGATGGAGTTCTCTCTCAGAGTACCAGTTGCACCTCTGTTTTTCAACGGGGGTATTCTGCACATCCTGCCGTGTCTTCTGGTCGCATGTGATGTTATTTCTGTGTGCAGGTTTGGGACCAGCCCCTCTAATATTTTCCATGTGTAAATTATTATGTATCTCTCCCGCCTGCGCTCAAGGGAGTACAGATTTAGGCTCTTTAGTCGGTCCCAATAGTTTAGATGTTTTACCGAGTGGATTCTAGCAGTAAAGGATCTCTGCACGCTCTCCAGGTCAGCAATTTCTCCAGCTTTG
Organism: Procambarus virginalis; assembly: GCA_020271785.1. NCBI lineage: Eukaryota > Metazoa > Arthropoda > Malacostraca > Decapoda > Cambaridae > Procambarus > Procambarus virginalis. The sequence goes on from WNGS01135352.1 coordinate 742, forward strand.
AAAGGGGCTGTCATTGTGCAGCAGTACTCCACTCTAGAGAGCACCAGCGTTTTGAAAAGTATCGTCATCGGTATAGCATCTCTAGTGTGAAAAGTTCTTGTTATCCAACCCGTCATTTTTCGTGCAGTTGTGACGGCCACTTTATTGTGTTCTTTAAAGGTAAGGTCTTCCGACATGAGTACACCCAAATCCTTTACATTGCCTTTTCGTGCTATGTTATGATTTGCCTGAGTTTTGTACGTGGTTTCCGTTTTTACATTTTCATTTTTTCCATAGCGCATGAGCTGGAAATTATCTTCGTTAAACACCATATTATTTTCTGTAGCCCATAGAAAGACCTGATCTACATCTGACTGGAGGTTCGCCGTGTCCTCTATGTTGCCTACTCTCATGAAGATCCTGGTGTCATCTGCAAAGGATGATACAGTGCTATAGGTTGTGCTCTTGTCTATGTCCGATATGAGGATGAGAAAAAGTACTGGGGCAAGCACAGTACCCTGGGGGACTGAGCTCTTAGCGGTTGATGGGCTGGATTTTATTTTGTTGACTATTACACATCGGGTTCTGTTGGTCAGGAAATTGTAGATCCATCTGCCTATTTTTCCGGTAATTCCTTTTGAGCGCATTTTATGTGCAATAACACCATGGTCACATTTATCAAAAGCTTTTGCGAAATCTGTGTAAATTACATCAGCGTTTTGTTTGTCTTCCATAGCATCTAATGCCATATCATAGTGGTCCAGCAACTGCGACAGGCAAGAGCACCCTGTTCTGAAACCATGTTGTCAGGGGTTATGGAGATGCTGTGCTTCCATGTATTTTGTGAGCTTACTTCTTAGCACTCTCTCAAAAATTTTAATGATGTGCGATGTTAACGCTATCGGTCTGTAATTTTTTGCCTCTGCCTTATTTCCTCCTTTATGAAGTGGTGCTATCTCTGCTGTTTTTAGTATATCAGGAATAACGCCAGTATCTAGACTTTGTCTCCACAGAATGTGGAGGGCCTGCGATAGTGGTTTTCTGCAGTTCTTGATGAATATGGAGTTCCAAGAATCCGGGCCTGGTGCAGAGTGCATAGGCATACTGTTTATGGCTTCTTCAAAGTCCAGGGGGATAGGGTGACGTCTGATATATGATTTGATGTTGGTATCATATCCATGAAAAATTCATTTGGGTTACCGATCTTTAGCGTGTTTAATGGCTCGCTGAAAACCGAGTCGTACTGCTTCCTCAGTAGCTCGCTCATTTCTTTGTTGTCATCGGTGAAAGTTCCATCTTCCTTTCGCAGGGGCCCAATACTAGATGTGGTTTTCGATCTTGATTTTGCATAGGAGAAAAAATATTTCGGGTTTCTCTCTATTTCAGTCTCCGTGGTGTAGTGGTAAGACACTCGCCTGGCGTTCCGCGAGCGCTATGTCATGGGTTCGTATCCTGGCCGGGGAGGATTTACTGGGCGCAATTCCTTAACTGTAGCCTCTGTTTAACGCAACAGTAAAATGTGTACTTGGATGAAAAAACGATTCTTCGCGGCAGGGGATCGTATTCCAGGGACCTGCCCGAAACGCTACGCTTACTAGTGGCTGTACAAGAATGTAACAACTCTTGTATATATCTCAAAAAAAAAAAAAAAAAAAAAAAATCACTGATGGCCTTTTGCTCTCTTTGCCTCTCCTGCGTTTTGTATGATTCTTGTAGCTTGTGTTCAATTTTTCCTATTTCGCTACCTAGCCTTCTTCGCCGTTCCTGAGATAGGGTGTGACTCTCAAGTTGTTCCGCGATTCGTTTTCTTCGCTTATATAGTTAGTTTAGTTCATTTATTATGCACCCCATACCCATCTTGTGGGCGGTAGTGGAAAGGGTTACAGAGGCACATAATGGGCTCAGGGACTGAACCCCACAATTCATTTAGCTAAGCAAGTTACAATCTTGATGAGCTAGTTACAAAATTCAATATAAGTCGTCACATCAACAATGGGTTCGAGATCGACCTCAAGTACAGGTTCTAAATTAAGCAACTGACATATGTGGAGAGCTAGTGTCAAAATTGATATGTTTGTCCTGCACACCGCCTCCCATCCAGTGGGCAGCGGTGGATAGGTTACAATCACTCAGTTACTACCTACAGTTAGCAAACTGGGGATATTTGGCTAAAATTTCTGGTAGCAGATCATTTTGAATGAAATATTTACACATCGCTGGAACATTGGTTATAGAATTGTCTCTAAATTCACGTATCTTTTCGCACTCCATCACATAGTGACGGAGGGTGTGCGAATAATTTTGTTGACACAGTTTACATTTGGTCAGGTCTACATCGGCAGATAATGAGAATTCCCAGAGATACTTGTAACCGAGTCTAAGCCGAGCAGCAGTAACATCTAGAAGTCTGCTGATTTTATTGGATGATCCATAGATGTGTGGCTCCTCTTGCATGATAGTATGATGATAGATGGAATTACTGGTGTCAATTTCACTTTGCCTCAGATCTACAAGATCTTGTTGAAGTTCTCGGTGTACTGCTGCTCTCAGATTGCTCATTGACAATCCAAGGTTACACTCAACGGCTCCTTTAAAGGCAGATTCTTTGGCTAACTTATCAGCTCTATCATGCATTCGGAGGCCAACATGAGATGGAGACCACATGAAATGGACTCTGTTACCATCCTTAATAATTTTGTTGTATTTGTGTCTAGCTTCGGACACGAGCATGTTACAGTTATGTCTTAAAGAGTTGAGAGCATTTAAGGATGATAAGGAGTCACTTACAATTAATGTATCAAGTTTGGAGACTTGTACACATTTCAGTGCAAGGATCAAGGCAAATAGTTCGGTCTGAAGGGTAGAGGCCCAATTGTTTATACGGACTCCCCACTCAAAGTACAAGCCATCGCCCATTGTCAGGACAACTGCACTTCCAGCTGCACCCGTGGTGCGGTGTAGGGAACCATCAGTGTATATGATTTGAGAGAGAGAATGCTCTGTGGACAGAGCATCAATATGGCTTAAGGCGTTAAGCTTTGCCTCAAGACGAACCTTGGGCTTATCTCTAATTTGCTTCTTGGGTGGAAAGGGAGGGATTAAAACTGGAAAGGGTGTAACCTCCCACGGTGCAGGAAAGTGCCGTTGTTGTTTCTCTTGGTACAAATCATGAACCCCATACATTCTGAGTTGAGTTCCAGTTTTTGTTATCCATTTGGAACAATGCTGATCTTCAATAAAGTAAGTCTGGAGGGCTTCTGTGCAAGGATTAGGATGAGTTAGCCTAAGCATTTTTATACCAATTTGACAGTTAATTTCAGTAACACGATCAACAACGCTCAGGATATTAAGTTCCTTTCTCATATTAAGTATCTTCTTAATAATTAATAGAGGGGAAATTTTAATTTTCACCAAAAACTGCGTTTTTACTCAATGCTGGACTCTGCCAATTTTTCTGACTCTGAGGAAAAATCTATCATCCCAACCTCCCTTAATTCGCAAAAATGGGTTTTCGTTCCCAGATATAAATACGCTGTTCTTTAATACTGATGCTGTATACAGAACAATATTGACACATCTGCGGTTTCAACACTCATTAATTCGAATTTTCGTCAAAATCCGAGGTTTTCACCTCAAGTGGACTCTGACAAAATTACAACACGATTTTTTCGAAAAAAAAACTAAATTCGGCAAAAATGTAATTATCACACAAATACAATCAATCATACAAAATCATACAAAACGCAGGAGAGGGAAAGAGAGCAAAAGGCCATCAGTGAAATAGAGAGAAACCCGAAATATTTTTTCTCCTATGCAAAATCAAGATAAAAAACCACATCTAGTATCGGGCCCCTGCGAAAGGAAGATGGAACTTTCACCGATGACAACAAAGAAATGAGCGAGCTACTGAGGAAGCAATACGACTCTGTCTTCAGCGAGCCATTAAACGCACTAAAGATCGATAACCCAAATGAATTTTTCATGGATATGATACCAACATCAAATCATATATCAGACGTCACCCTATCCCCACTAGATTTTGAAGAAGCCATAAACAGTATGCCTATGCACTCCGCACCAGGCCCGGATTCTTGGAACTCCATATTCATCAAGAACTGTAAAAAACCACTATCGCAGGCCCTACACATTCTGTGGAGACAAAGCCTAGATACTGGTGTTATTCCTGATATACTAAAAACAGCAGAGATAGCACCACTTCATAAAGGAGGAAATAAGGCAGAGGCAAAAAATTACAGACCGATAGCACTAACATCGCACATCATAACAATTTTTGAGAGAGTGCTAAGAAGTAAGATCACAAAATACATGGAATCACAGCATCTCCATAACCCCGGACAACATGGTTTCAGAACAGGGCGCTCTTGCCTGTCGCAGTTGCTGGACCACTATGATATGGCATTAGATGCTATGGAAGACAAACAAAACGCTGATGTAATTTACACAGATTTCGCAAAAGCTTTTGATAAATGTGACCATGGTGTTATTGCCCATAAAATGCGCTCAAAAGGAATTACCGGAAAATAGGCAGATGGATCTACAATTTCCTGACCAACAGAACCCAATGTGTAATAGTCAACAAAATAAAATCCAACCCGTCAACCGTTAAGAGCTCAGTCCCCCAGGGTACTGTGCTTGCTCCAGTACTTTTTCTCATCCTCATATCGGACATAGACAAGAGCACAACCTATAGCACTGTATCATCCTTTGCAGATGACACTAGGATCTTCATGAGAGTAGGCAACATAGAGGACACGGCGAACCTCCAGTCAGATGTAGATCAGGTCTTTCTATGGGCTACAGAAAATAATATGGTGTTTAACGAAGACAAGTTCCAGCTCATGCGCTATGGAAAAAATGAAAATATAAAAACGGAAACCACGTACAAAACTCAGGCAAATCATAACATAGAACGAAAAGGCAATGTAAAGGATCTGGGTGTACTCATGTCGGAAGACCTTACCTTTAAAGAACACAATAAAGTAGCCGTCACAACTGCAAGAAAAATGACAGGTTGGATAACAAGAACTTTTCACACTAGAGATGCTATACCGATGATGACACTTTTCAAAACGCTTGTGCTCTCTAGAGTGGAGTACTGCTGCACAATGACAGCCCCTTTCACTGCTGGTGAAATTGCTGACCTGGAGAGCGTGCAGAGGTTCTTTACTGCTAGAATCCACTCGGTAAAACATCTAAACTATTGGGACCGACTTAAGAGCCTAAATCTGTATTCCCTTGAGCGCAGGCGGGAGAGATACATAATAATTTACACGTGGAAAATATTAGAGGGGCTGCTGGTCCCAAACCTGCACACAGAAATAACATCACATGAGACCAGAAGACATGGCAGGATGTGCAGAATACCCCCGTTGAAAAGCAGAGGTGCAACTGGTACTCTGAGAGAGAACTCTATCAACATCAGAGGCCCGAGACTGTTCAACACGCTTCCACTACACATAAGGGACATAACTGGCAAACCCCTCACAGTGTTCAAGAGAGAACTGGATAAGCACCTCCAAAGGATACCTGATCAACCAGGCTGTGACTCATACGTCAGGCTGCGAGCAGCCGCGTCCAACAGCCTGGTTGATCAGTCCAGCAACCAGGAGGCCTGGTCGATGACCGGGCCGCGGGGACGATAAGCCCCGGAAGCACCTCAAGGTATCCTCAAGGTAAGGTATCACTGTTTAATGCTAAGAACATAATTACGTCCCTTGTGCGCACTAGAGGGTAATACTGGCCCCAGAATATACACGAAACATGAGAATTCGAATTTTCGCCAAAATGTACGATTCTAGCCCAAGCTGGACTTAAAAAATTTTCCACCTACGTTTCCACAAAAAAAATTGTCTAAAAAAAACGCAATTCTACCGTCTTACTGGTAAAACTAGAAAAAAATCATCCACATCGACTGGGAATCCTAATGACACTCAGATCATATACATGACCCACGAATACAAATTAATTACAGTTAACGACTTTCCGACGTTGACTTAGCCGAAAACTTAATTGTCCCAAAATACTTAGGAATATTTCCACGAGCTCTATCAAGCATTTACACGAAAATTACTATCCTTTAACAAATTCCTTCACTAACTATCGTGACCGACATATAGCCCTAAGTCCAGAGGATTAACTACGCTCCAGAAACAACGCCTCTGACTTAGACTAATACAATAAGGAATAGCAAAACTTAATGTACGGACTTAGCCTAATATACAAGAAAATACTAACACTTAGGAAATTTTTTTAACCGGGGTTGAATTTAGAAAAAAATTAATCTCTAGAACAACGCAAATAAACGAAATTACTTTATAAATTTAATTATACTTAATTTAAAGATACACACTACTTAATCCTATAATTGCTCCTACCGGCTCGCCGTACAGCGCCTAGCCTAGGGGTCTCAACCGTCTAGATTCTAACAGAGCGACATGCAGCTTTCAGCAACAATTAAGACTAGAGGCGACTCAACCTCCACTAAGTGTGCGATCACTTAGTCGTTGAATCGTTGCTATATGTAGGTTACTAGTTCGTCCCTCGGAAGCCTCAACGCCCTTCATGGAAGTACGTTTTTCCTAGCGTTTTGGGTCGTCTAACAACGCCCTCGGATCTATCTCCCGGCGTCCCACAGATAAATCCGCCCAGACAGGCCACAAGGAACTGCTGTTGAGAGTATGGTGGCTCCCAACACCTCTGAATTAATTGCATTGGGTCGAGTATGGTACCCAGTCCAATCAACTCGGAGCGGTCTCCTTAGCCAAAAAATCTTAACAGCCTAATCTTATTAACTAAACCCTAATCGTATCAGTCCGCATGACCCCAAGATTTGCCAATCCCCACTCAAACGCCCTGTTGTGAGGCGCGCAACTAATCCTGGCCCGCGGCTGTGGCTGTCCGCCCTACCTTCTACTCACGTGTCCGGATGGCTAGACGCGTGAGCCTTTCAACAATTTCAAACAAAATTGTTGAAACCACCGCTGTGCACCATTGTAACACCGGGGGGGGGGGGGTCTGATGCGTCTCGAACCCCCTCTTTTTTCTCTCTGCCCATTCTTACTTTAGTTCTCTACCAAGGGACCCTAAAACTTTTATTTTTAGCCGACCCCACGCCACGTGGTCTCAAGACGATTGACCGACTTGAGATTCTACAACCCGTATGATGTGGACTAGGCTTCTAGCAAAACCCTAGGGTCGCCTTGTCGCCGCCACCACCAGACCAGCAAAACTGCGCAATGCAATGATCGAGGTCTGGATCGATCATGCTAATCAATCAACCTTGGGGTTGATCCCCACTAGGAAACATATGACTTTGGATTTTAAGTGTGGAATTAATTAAAAATCAACGGTAATGATGAATTCCGATTTGGTGTTAGAATCGGCGCACAATTCAACTCGGCCTCGTGGGGACCACATGACAAGGACAACTTCACATAAATACACAAAAATGGAAATAATGAAAATGCACATTACTAATGGTTTATTCAAAAACTAAACAAAATCTAAATAAATGGAGCCCTCCCTCAACTTAACACGCCCTGACTGGCAATGATTGGACCTATCCCTATAAAAACTAGCAACTATATATACCTTCTACAGACCAGCTGGGTGTTCGTGCTGTCTGGAGGCCGATGATGGGAGGCCACCTTTCCCGAGTCGCTCTTGAAACCACACTAATCTCTCCTCGTCTGATCTTCCCCAGACCAGAGCATTGTATTGTTCCGCTTAGTATCTAAGTTACTTGAAGGTTTGAGGTTTAACAGTTAACCTCTGTTGCACTGAATGATCCAGATTGGTTGAATTATTTTACTGAAGTTAAATTACACAAGCATCTTAAGGAAGAGCTATTCCCAATTACAAAATGGCAATTTGACCTTTGGGAAATAGAGGACATGGAACCTCAGGTGACCTATGACTGCCAGGTCACCCAAATCCTGCGTGCAGAAGTCGACATCACTGATGGTGATTTAACTCATTAATTAGAATACTCTTGATATTATAAACAGTAATACTATACCATACAATTTGAATACAAAATGAATGAAGGCTAATTTCTCTAAATAAGTGAATACTATAGAATGATTCATTATACGAAACTTGTGAACAAAGGCATCAATTATTTTCACCGCGAATTCCCTGGGGGATGCGCGTTGCTGGGGTCAGGTCCTTACACGAGACTTCTGGAACCTTCTGGATAATTCTTACAACAAACCTAGTTTGTTACAGAGGGAGGGTCGCCTGAGAGGCGGAAGAGCTGGTTGACTGGGAGGCATTAGGGGGTATGGGTGATGAGGCAGGAATGGGGTTGTTGGGTGGGGTAGGGTTGGGGTTAGCGAGTGAGATAGGGTTGGGGTTAGTGAGTGGGGCAGAGATAAGTGGGTTTGTGAGAGGAAGGGGGTCTGGTTGGGCCTGTGTGGGGTGTTAGTGGGTCACTCCACCACTATCCCAGGCTGTTGTCTGCCTACTGCCTACGACTGTTCAACACGCTTCCGCTACACATAAGGGGCATAACTGGCAAACCCCTCACAGTGTTCAAGAGAGAACTGGATAAGCACCTCCAAAGGATACCTGATCAACCAGGCTGTGACTCATACGTCAGGCTGCGAGCAGCCGCGTCAAACAGCCTGGTTGATCAGTCCAGCAACCAGGAGGCCTGGTCGACGACCGGGCCGCGGGGACGCTAAGCCCCCGGAAGCACCTCAAGGTAACCTACTACTCTATGCAAATTAAGGGACCTAGTCTATGGAACTCACTCCCTAGTGAATTGAAAAGCTGTCAAACTTTTTCCTCATTCAAAAACAAAACCAAAAAGTACCTAATTTCATCTTCGAAGTTTCCTACACTGAGCTTTAAATTTGTTCTGTATCTAGTGTTACCAATCTCCCAATCTTTATGTACTTAATCCAAACAACTTTATCATTGTGTTCATTGCTGTCTTCTTTTATCTGCTAGCCATATGCTTTATTGTGCTACTAATTTTTGTTAAACTATCATTCAAGCTGTCATTGCAATCAATCTGAGCTATCTATGTGCTTTAATATACCTACAATTTTCTCTCATCTTTATTTTTTTCTTGCTATGTAACTTATCATTTTATAAATTTTGCAAGTATTTACCTACTTAAAATTTTCTTAGATTAAGGACCTGCCCGAAACACTGCGCGTAATAGTGGCATTACAAGAATGTAATTACTATGCTATGAATCCTCACAATTCCAATGTACCTTCTTGAATAATATATNTTTGGCTTTAATTAATAATTACAGTCTTCATTATTTTCTAGTGATTATTTCTTAAATGAGTTTCCATAGACATGGTTCTCTAGTGTCATTCAAATGATCACTTTTATTTGTTTCCCTCTTTTCTCAAAGTGGGTGGTCCTTCGAGTTATTTCAATACAATAATAAATAATTTAATTTCTGAGTTCAAGCCCCAGATACCCAGCAAGAGTGGAGAAATACTTAGCAGCACCAAATTGATCTATAATCTCCTGTATTCGGGGCAACGGATACACATCACCCTAGTTATTTCGTTCACCTTCCGGTAGTCAACACAGAAACGATAACTATCGTCCGGTTTCCGAACTAGCACAACAGGGAGAGCCACGGTGACGTACTAGGCTCTATCACGCCCTGTCTCAACATTTTCTGGCACTCCTCCCTGATAACGTTCTTTGCCAGTTCCGGCAACCTCCACTGTCTCGTGTACACAGGCAAATGATCACCAGTTGGAATGGTGTGCTCGATCTTATCAAGGAGACCAATCTGATCATCCTCTGTCGCAAATAATTTAGGGAATTTTCGCAAAACTCCTCTCAGTGCCTTCCTATCCGCCTGTGTAACATGTTGCAAATCAAGTGCTGAAATTAATTTTCTACTTCTTCTACCTTCTGTGCAACATTTCTCGTCTCATATTGTACTTTTGATGGAGTTTTAGTATCTAACATGTTCAGTGCACTACATTGTGCAGTGACGGATGGCTCTCAGCTGACTCATTGTGAAAGATTTCTGTGTCCTCCACCATGGTTCCCTGAGATACCCTATCACCTGCCCTGAAGCGAAAAGTCTTATGTGAAAGATTGACAACTGGAATGAGTGCACCTTTATCGAGCACTCATTTTAGTGATGAGGAATTAATAAGCTATCACATCTCCCAGCCACCTGAAGGGTGGTACCTGGTTGTATGTGGCGTCCCACGGCTACTTTAATAAATTTAACAGAATGTGGTGGACAGCTCTGTTTGGTCAATGCATGCAATGCGCATGACCTCTTAACTGTGTCTGGAAGAGACTTAAAAATCAATTTTGGATAGTACGTATTATATTTCTGCTTCCTCTTAATTGAAGCTACAACTGGGGGATGGTCGATCATCTCCACTGGGTAGGAAGTCTGTCCCAACTGCAACCTGCAGTTCCTAGCCCCTTTTTGAGCAGACAAGGAATAATCAAATCGCGACAGAAAATCAGTTGCCATTAAGATGTGACCAGAAAAATCAAGGTTCTCTACGATCGTACATGTGTGAGGCTGCAATTCCCCATCAATCTCAAAGTTAACTGTACCTTGACCCACGATCTCAATCTTTTCCCATTGACCACTGTTAATGTCTTTGCGCAACGTTTAAGACGTGCATACTTGAAATTGCTGAAGGCTGACTTTTTAATTACAGTTGCCTGGCTTCCTGTATCAACAAAAGCTGACAATCTTACACCTTCCACTTTCACCTCAAAAGTAGACCTACCATCACTAGGAGCCTGCTTTCATGCTTTCGTAGTAGTGACTTTACAGTCCCTCTGTATATGCCCGCGCTTCCCGCAGGAGTAACACCTCCGCGGATCTCTGTTGGTACCCAGCGCAGGGTGGCTTGAACTTGCCACTGTGGGCTGCTTCCCGCCTGATGAACCCGTGCTACCGTTACTCAGCTTGTGCCCCCTGCCTTGACTTAACGCCTCTACATATGGGGACGACTGAGCACCCGACGTCTCCGTGCGCATCTGCCTGTCTAAGGCTGTGGCGGCCTGTTGGACTAGGTCTTTATAACTCACAAACGCTCCCTCCACAAATAAAAATGGCCCCATAGCAGAAGGTAACGTTTTGCAGAACAATTGTTTGGCTAATCGCTCTGCCTGACTCGAATCTAACCCCAGTTCCGTAGTGAGGTCGTCAACCCTGCTCTTTAATAGTGTCCCGAAATCCTTAACAGTGCTGCGGTCATCCTTCCTAAGTGACTGCAGGTAACTATGAGCCTCATCTTCTGACACCTTTTCCTTAAATCTGTCCCTAATCGCTTGGACAAACTGCGGCCAAGTCATCAGGTGTTGAAACTCTGTCAATCTCGCCAGTGGACCGGCAACGTCCACGCAAGCCCCCATAGCGAGAGTAATTTTCAAACTTTTTTTTCAAACTAGACCAGGAGGCCTGGTCGATGACCGGGCCGCGGGGACGATAAGCCCCGGAAGCACCTCAAGGTAAGGTATCCTCTGGGACAGCCTCCAGCATCGTACTAATCTAACAAAGCCAGTCTTCGGTTGCGTTCCACCTTAATAAGCGGCAACTCCTTACCTCTGAGTGTCGGCAGGGTCAACTGGGGAATAAGACTCATAATTCCCGGTTTGTGTGACGCGGGGCTACTGGGAGTGGGTGGGTTTTGGGGTTGGGAACTGGATTGAGGTTGGGGTTCGGGTTGAGGTATGGTGTGGGTGGCCTTGGGTTGGGGTGTGGATGGAGGTTGGGGTTGAGGTATGGTGTGGGTGGCCTGGGGTTGGGAAAAAGGTAGGGGTATGGCTTGGGTGGCCTCGGGTTGGGGTGTGGATTGAGGTTGGGGTTGAGGTATGGTGTGGGCGGCCTGGGGTTGGGGTATGGTGTGGGTGGCCTGAGGTGGAATGGGTATGGGGTGGCCTGGGGTTGGAATGGGTATGGGGTAGCCTGGGGTTGGGGGAAGGGTTGGTATAGGAATGGAGGTTGGGGTTGGTATAGGAAATGAGGATGGGGTGGGTATAGGAATTGAGGATGGGGTGGGTATAGGAGGTGGGGTTGAGGTTGTTGTAGTGATGGGTGAGGTGTACCTAGGTGTTGTGGTATTGTTGTTATGTGAGGTAGTTCCTGCTGTTGGTGTGGCTGTCCCTGTTCCCGTTGAACAGGTTGCTGGTCATGTTCTCTACTGAACGAGGTGCTGTCCTCTACACTTGCACTCCCACTGGTCCCTACTGACTGGTCACTGTCTGGGTTAAACATTCCCTGTGATTCCCTGTGTGCCATGTCTCTTGTAACTACACTTTACTATACACTCGACCCGGACTCACTACAACCGTGACCTTACACAAAATAACAAAAAAATCACAACTCTCTTTCTAAGCGAAAACCAACGAAATTCCCAAAATAGGAAATACAGCGATTAATCGAGAGAATCGCTGAAGTGAATTCAATGAATAAGCGTCTGCCCCGCACTCGTGTCTGACCTTGAAGTAACCCGCAGTTTTATTACTGAAACCTAAGTCCTGTACATTAAAAAAATTAAAGAATCTAATTTATATAAAACAATTTAAAATGATAAAGTAACTAACGAGCAGCACTCGTGATGGATTAAATAAAGAATATCTACTGTACTTGAACACTAAACGCACTTGATGTGAACAGCGTGGCCACTGATGACTGATGGAGCAGGACCAGCTGCGCTGACCAGACATCCAGCTTTAGGATCAAGGGGTAAAGCAAATAGGAATGGTTGCAGATGGTACCAGTTTTTGCAGGAACATGAAGATGTTCAGCTGCTGGGCGAGCCCTATCCTACTCATTTGAGGGGAGGGAGATTAGATTATGCTTGTTTGATAAATGCTGAGGGCATAGAGGGGAATTGTCTTACTGTGGATGAAATGCTAAGTGATCATTTTGCATTACAAATACAGCTTAAACTAGATAAAAAGCATGCCTGCCTTCAGAGGAAAGGTTAAAGTTTAATGAGGAGAATTAAGGGGTCTTGTTGGCCATATTAAGTCTTGCTATGATACTTATAAGCCAGTTTCGGCAGAAGCATTTTATGAAGATTTCATTAAGAAGGTAGATGTATTTAATGCAACATTGAACCGGAAAACATCTAGTATAAAAAAGCATCCCCCCAGAAAAGAAAATTATACACATGACGAGATGCTTAAGGGGTGGACATTAACAATGAGGAGAGCTCACAGGAAAATGGTAAATGGAAAAAAGCTATGATCATCCCTATCCCTAAAGCAAATGGAGAGTACAGACCTGTGTCTTTAACCTCGTGTTTTTGTAAAATGATGGAGAGGATCATTTTAAATAGACTTTTATATATAATAGGTAATCAGCTGTCTAGTAATTTGTTCGGGTTCCTCAAAGGAAAAAGTACCTCTGATTGTATTATTAAATGTCTAGCTAATGAAATGATTATTATAGAATTTTTATGATTTACAAGGACTTTTGATAAAGCCAACAAAGAGGTTATTTTTATAGTATTAGCGGTCTTGGTGACCAAAGAGCCAAAGGCGGGACCAAAGAGCCACAGCTCAACCCCCGCAAGCACAATTAGGTGAGTACAGGAATTGGAATAGGAATGGTAGGACTGAGGAAGGGAAGAATGCTTTACTAGCAGTTGCTAGGCTGTGTGGGGAGAAGAGAAGGAAATTAGGAGCAAATATTGGCAGGAGTTTTGCAGAGAAAGTTGGGAGTAACAGAAACTTGAAAGAAATCTGGCAAGACGTAAATAAAATAAGGGTAAAAGCATAATTTGTTGAACATCCTGACCCACAAGAGAATTGCAAATGGTCTCGTAAATAAATGGCGGAAGCTGCCAAACTTAGTTCATTACCCGCTGTAACGAGAGAGTCATTAGATTCTTGGAAGAATCTTAGAATGGATTTTCTACTTACAGCAGGTAACAGTGGTGATGTCACTTGCACAGGTATTACCAGAGAAGAACTATAACGGCGATTAAAGTTGGGAATCTACTATCCCTGGGGAGGATAGATAACTTATGAAATACTTAATGAACTTGCCATTATACGAAAAGCCCACTTTAGACCTCTTTAATATTAGTTTAAAAGAGGGCAGTATTCCCAGTAAATGGAAAAAAGCTANAATATCCCCAGTTTGCTAACTGTAGGTAGTAACTAAGTGATTGTAACCTATCCACCGCTGCCCACTGGATGGGGGGCGGTGTGCAGGACAAACATATAAATTTTGACACTAGCTCTCCACATATGTCAGTTGCTTAATTTAGAACCTGTACTTGAGGTCGATCTCGAACCCATTGTTGATGTGACGACTTATATGAATTTTGTAACTAGCTCTTCAAGATTGTAACTTGCTTAGCTAAATGAATTGTTGGGTTCAGTCCCTGAGCCCATTATGTGCCTCTGTAACCCTTTCCACTACCGCCCACAGGATGGGTATGGGGTGCATAATAAATGAACTAAACTAAACTCTCTGATTGGCCAAACGAAACACAGTAGTGACCTCTGATCGGCACGCAGGTGAACCAACAAATTTCTTCCTAAGTGCACCTTATTGAATTGCACCTAAGCATCTTCTTAGGGCACACTTAGGAACCTTCGTAGCAAACCCACTTACGAAGAAATACACGGAGCTTCCTGAATCTAGGTCCTGGTAACTAGAATGAGAGTTGGGATGATTTCTGGAGTAAATTCGTGGATGCAGTAGACTAAAACTAACATCCCTCAAACAACCAAGTTCTCTTATTTACAAGGCTTGTTACAAAATGAATCCTTGAAGGTAATATCTAACATAACACTGACCAGTGATGGTTACGATCTAGCTGTTCAATTGCTTAAGAGCAACTACGATAACAAGGAAAGAACTATTACTATCTTAGTTCAAAAATTGCTGGATTTACCATCTGCTAATAATTCTACAGATTCTATCCAAACTTTCAGGTGCATTTACCTCCAATTAATATTATATATTCAACCTTATTTACTTTCATATTTGATTTACTCTGGTGAAGAACCAGCACCAGAATAATGCTAGGGTGTATTAATCTTTTAGCATGTAACCCCCCAATTTTGTGTAGTTAATTTGACTCCATTTATATAAGCATTACAGTTTTAACAAGATCCATAGGGCACTAGTTCCTAGGATCAGTTTTTCCATTGTCTCTTTGTTTTCCACTTTTTCTCAAAAAGTGGTGGTCCTTCATAGCTATCGAAGTATATATATTTATTTAATTATTAGTTATTGGATTCAGGTTTTCCCCACACAATGGACTGTTTAATTTTTTCCAAGGTGGGAGTTGTATTAGGACATCATCTACATATCCAACTTGTTGTGTTCCTTCCGGAAAGTTAATATTTGCAATGGCATTCATAAGTACATTGAATAGTGTGGGGCTTAAGACTCCTCCTTGGGGGATACCGAGTTCCATATTCATTGTTCATGAGATTGCTCCATTGAAGCAGACCTTGGCTTTTCTCCCTGTGAGATAGTCTTCAATCCATTTCATGAGTCTCCCCTTGACGCCCATGCATGCAAGCTCGTCCAGGATCGCAATCCCCTGTGCTTTGTCGAAAGCTCCTTCGATGTCGACAAATACAGAGTGCTTAGCTGTGTCATTAGCCAGGTAATTAACTGTACAATTTGCTGTGCTCTGTTCTTTAACAAATCCATTGACCCCTTCCCCTAGCCTGGCTATTTTGTGCAACAGTCGGTTTAGAATTATCCTTTCAAGCATTTTGCAAGTGCATGACATGAGACTGATAGGTCTGTAATTGCCAGTGTCATTGGGCTTCGGTATGGGAACAATTATTGCATGTTTCCATTGTGTGGGCCACACACCACTTAGGAATGATTTGTGAAACAGGTGGAGTAGTGGATTCCCAGAGACTTCACACAGTGCATTGAGTATGTCGTAGGTGACGCCATCTTCACCAGGTGCTGTACTTTTACCTTTTTTCATAGCCCTCTTTACTTCCTGGGCTGTGATTGGTTCCCCATACAAGTCATCACTAGATTGTGCTCTTGTTAGCCTAATCCTTCTGTCATTATGTCGGAAGAGCTGTTCCCTGCTTATTTCTGCAGGGAGGGAGGAGGAGGATATGCTGCATCACTCCACTTGTGAATTAGTTCTTCAGCCTTACCCTGGTGGTCTTTGTGAGCCACAGGCCGGGTTCTGCCCCCCTTAGCTATCTGAATTTTTGCCCATACTTGTCTTGCAGATGTTTCTCTTCCAACAGAGCTAGTGAATTCAAGCTTCTCTTTCCCGCTCTTTAATCTTCTCTTCCCTGGCTACTTGACACACAGTTTTAAACAGCTCTTGGTTGCTGTCAGTGGGATGTTTCCGGTACTCTCTACTCATGCTCCTTACATTTGCATTGAGCATCTTTATGTAGTCGTTCTCATACCATTTTATTTTCTTCTTCTGAGGGTTACTGCGCCCAGGCGTACGGCGCGGAACTCTGAGACAGTGCTCAATTTGGTTATTAAGGTCATCAACAAATGTATCAGTGTCTTCTGGGATTTAGTATTCCGTGAACCAGTCACTCATCCTGTTTATGAAAAGTAGCCTCATATCTGGTCCGAGCGATAACCTTTTTCTTTTATTTGTCTCTTTCCTTCTCTTGCACATGTCAACGGTGGTAATCAGTGCCCAGTGGTCACTACATAAACTGTGTACAATGTGTGTACTGGCATCCGTGTCCTGTGCATTCAGCAGGAGAGTCTAATCTTTCGCCTCTGAGGTAAGTTGGCTGTTCGTCACCCAGGACTCTAAGGTTTTCACTTCCCCTGACATAGAGTGACAGTTTCCGTCCATTGACATTGGGCTGATGACAGTTGGCATCAAAGTGTGGGTGCTTGCCTTTAAGGTCACCAACCAGCAGGGTAGGTTCTTCATTAACAAACTCAGGTAGTGTGTCAAGGTCAAGTTTACTCTGTGGCGCATATAGGTTGATTATATGTAGGGCATTATTGTTTAAGTGAAGGGTTACCCCCAGCGATTCATAGTCATCCTCCATGTGAAGATCATCAATAATCTGTGCAGGTATATTATTGCTGACATAGGTAATAAGACCCCGTTTCCTGGCCCCAGAGTGCAGGGGAAAACTTGCGATAACCGCTGAACCTTGGGTTGAAGTCATTACCCCCTATAGTGTCTCTTGTAGCACTATGACATCAGTTTGGTGTTCACGAGCGTATTGTATGATGTCATTAAGACTACCGCGAACGCCATTGTAGGATAGTGAGACTTTCTTCACCGTGGTTATCCATCGTGGAGGTGTTGGTCATCAGATGTACTGTGTGCGGTGTTGTTGCTGGTGAGAGTGTGTGCACTGGTGGTGTATGTGGTGTTGCCCCACCGTCATGTGCTGGTGATACTGTTTGTATGGGTGCCAGTGTTCAATGGTGTTGTGTACACTAGTGTCGTTGTGTTCACTGGTGGTGGTGTTGTGTTCACTGGTGGTGGTGTTGTGTTCACTGGTGGTGGTGTTGTGTTCACTGGTGGTGCTGTTGTGTTCAATGATGGTGGTGTTGTGTTCACTGGTGGTGGTGTTGTGTTCACTGGTGGTGGTGTTGTGTTCACTGGTGGTGGTGTTGTGTTCACTGGTGGTGGTGTTGTGTTCACTGGTGGTGCTGTTGTGTTCACTGGTGGTGGTGTTGTGTTCACTGGTGGTGGTGTTGTGTTCACTGGTGGTGCTGTTGTGTTCACTGGTGGTGCTGTTGTGTTCACTGGTGGTGCTGTTGTGTTCACTGGTGGTGGTGTTGTGTTCACTGGTGGTGGTGTTGTGTTCACTGGTGGTGGTGTTGTGTTCACTGGTGGTGGTGTTGTGTTCACTGGTGGTGGTATGTTCACTGATGTTGATGTGTTCACAGTTGTTGTTGTGTTCACTAGAGGTGTTGCGGTCACTGGTGTTGATGTGTTCACTGGGGCAGCGATAGCACTGAGTCTGCTGTTATGTGCCGTGGCTCATGTTGCATCCTCATGCACCAAGTTGCAACTTGCTGAACTCGCCTGAAACAAGTTCAGGTCCTGCAGAATTTGAAATATGTCCTCCTGGGTCTTCTGGATTGTATATAGGGTATTCTCAAGTTTATTTTGCTTGCTCATTAATTCTTGCATGAGTGGGTGATTTTTTATCACGTGGGTAATCATTGCTTCCATATCGGGAGGCATTGTTTCATCTGGACCCAGTGAGGTGTTGGCTGGTGAGTGAGGAGGAGGGGGAGTGGTAGGTTTGGGGGGGGAGGTGTAACACGTGGGGGGGGGGGTCCGATGCGTCTCGAACCCCCTCTTATTTCTCTCTCTGCCCATATTCTTACTTTAGTTCTCTACCAAGGAACCCCAAAACTTTTACTTTTAGTCGACCCCACGCCACGTGGTCTCAAGACGATTGACCGACTTGAGATTCTACAACCCGTATGACGTGGACTAGGCTTCTAACAAAACCCTAGGGTCGCCTTGTCGCCGCCACCACCAGACCAGCAAAACTGAGCAATGATCGAGGTCTGGATCGATCATGCTAATCAATCAACCTTGGGGCTTGATCCCCACTAGGAAACATATGACTTTGGATTTTAAGTGTGGAATTAATTAAAAATCAACGGTAATGATGAATTCCGATTTGGTGTTAGAATCAGCGCACAATTCAACTCGGCCTCGTGGGGACCACGTGACAAGGACAACTTCACATAAATACACAAAAATGGAAATAATGAAAATGCACATTACTAACTAAATGGTTTATTCAAAACTAAACAAAATCTAAATAAATGGAGCCCTCCCTCAACTTAACACGCCCTGACTGGCAATGATTGGACCTATCCCTATAAAAACTAGCAACTATACCTTCTACAGACCAGCTGGGTGTTCGTGCTGTCTGGAGGCCGATGATGGGAGGCCACCTTTCCCGAGTCGCTCTTGAAACCACACTAATCTCTCCTCATCTGATCTTCCCCAGACCAGAGCATTGTATTGTTCCGCTTAGTATCTAAGTTACTTGTAGGGTTTGAGTTTTAACAATTAACCTCTGTTGCACTGAATGATCCAGATTGGTTGAATTATTTTACTGAAGTTAAATTACACAAGCATCTTAAGGAAGAGCTATTCCCAATTACAAAATGGCTATTTGACCTTTGAGAAATAGAGGACATGGAACCTGGGTGACCTATGACTGCCAGGTCACCTAAATCCTCCGCGCAAAAGTCTAGTCACGGCTCGTGACGTCACTGATGGTGACTTAACTCAATAATTAGAATACTCTTGATATTATAAACAGTAATACTATACAATACAATTTGAATACAAAATGAATGAAGGCTAATTTCTCTAAATAAGTGATTACTATAGAATGATTCATTATACGAAACTTGTGAACAAAGGTGTCAATTATTTTCACTGCGAATTCCCTGGGAGATGCGCGTTGCTGGGGTCAGGGCCTTACATGAGACTTCTGGAACCTTCTGGATAATTCTTACAACAAACCTAGTTTGTTACAACCCCCCCGCACAAGCACTTAGTAAACCTTGTTAATTTGTTAAAATAACGAGGTTTAGTATCCAAACCCACAACTCAACTCATGCCACAAACAAAAGCTAACCTAACTAAGAAAATTTTTGACAGTCATTAGAGTGTCCAACATCATCATAATAAACATGTTCAAATTCATAAATTTCTCAGCTGTCAACTGACAGCAATCCTCCAACATCAGGAAACATACATCCTACCCTTACTGGCATAGCTAAATAACATGTCCCTATTCTAACAGCAAAGACTAGCTATTAAAATCTCTTGGCTCTTCACTAGCCAAGCTCATGTGTCCTCTAGAGCCGGCCACACCGTGCTCAAACATAAAACATAAAAGTTATAACTACAGACTGAACTTTCAGGCATCCGGGAGCGTACTACTGAACTATCAAGTTCACATCCGTGTACTATCCACTCCCCAATCAATGTCAACCTTGACATGCTAAGGAACACACCTAACGTTTATTACATGTATCTAAAATGTAAAAAAAAAAAATCCTATACTATATCACAGGTTCCAGCTGACTGTGCAGCCAAGTGTCCGCACTCACTAGAAGAGTGTCAATGTTTATATTGGTCCGCCTCTCCTGTGTTCAAACATTCTGAAAAAAATAGCACACAACATAATTTTCCATAACCGTTTGTTCTGGGCTTAAACAATTACACAGGGGCTTCGATTTTGATTACTGACCAATTTATAGAGTGAAATTTCCATATACAGTATCATTATACCAGAATAATCATTTTAAATCTGTTTTTCAACATTTATAAGGTATTGTGATTCTAAATCTGTTTTTCAACATTTAAACAAAAGTGTCCAGATAGTCTTTACACAGATGTTCAGAGCCAACTTTGTTTTTTGTATCAATTGTTCATATTGAGAAATCGAGGAAAAAATCGATGCTGCTGGACGCTGAATGTAGTCGCTGACGATGTCGATCGATGTCGATCTTGCTTCTTCCCATGTGTGGACATCAACACCTGGTCCTCTTGTACTCCCATCCGGTAGTCTTGAATGACGACAGAGTGTAGTAGAGCTGAGTGCCAAGTGACAGCTGTAGAATACTGTTACTTCGGCCATTGATCTTGCTCCCGACAATCCACACGCCTTCATATCAATCACAGTTCACACGGCAGTCTTGATGTTAAACTTGACGTCGCAGATGACCACAGCAGAGCAGAACTGGATGTACCAACGGTGTCTCGTAACAGGAGTGGTATCAGAGGGTCGTAGAGGCGGGTTGCTTGTTTGCAGAACAGGTGAATCTCGTCTTCCATCATTGCTCACGTCATCTCAGGCGTTTCTTGATGTCACCAGGTTACTAGGCTGTAAACACCAACTGTGTATACCCTCGTACCGCCGACTTTAGGCCAAAGGAGGCAGTTTTGCCACCTTCTATTGGCGAGTCCCGGAACTCTGTAGGGAAACCGTGCCTCCCACCTGTGACCGCCTTAGTTCCGCGTTCCTGTTGCTTCAGATGACGTAATCATTAATCTTCCGGCGAAACTCTTGAGTAATGCTACTTGCTTTCCATTTTCTTGACCTCTCCTCCAACACTGCTGGAATGGCTGCAGTCTTGATGATGCAGCAGGTGGGTAGTGGTGATCTTGAGACAGCTACCCTGGCGTTGTATGGCACCTCCGGTGACTGCAATATGTGGACAGCTTGCTGGCCCTGACAACCTCGTTTAGTGACGTGAGGCGTCGGCCGGGTGACTCTTAGATAGTCACTCATCCCCAAAGTAACTGATGCATGGGTTACTGGGTCTGGTGGGGTGGAGGGCTTTGTGTAACGTGCCTCCCCCTCGGTCTTACAGACAAGGGTTCACGTGTGGCTGGAACAACTGGGTCGGTGTACCAATCATACCTGGGAACAGACAGGCACAACACAGCGGAATCATAGATATATTCTGGGTTTGGTGGAGGTGGAACCCCAGAGAACGGTAAAAGCTGCTACCCGAGTTAAGTATAGAAATAGTTCACCTCATTGCCTTTACAGGAAAATCTAAGGAATACTAAATTATACTAACTAAGGAAGTTACTTTACTGTACAGTGCGAGATCTCGTCACCATAGGGTGGCGAGACTGCACCTGACTACTGATGAGCGATGACAGAGGGTCATCCTCATCCCCTGACTCGTCGGTGAAGTCATGAGTCAGCACTGCTGAGTCAGGAACTAGACCCGCTGAAGGCAGTTCTAATTCCTCTCTAGCATGATATTGTTTCAATTTATTTACATGAATTGTCCTTTCCACCTGGTCCTCGAATACTCCTTTTATGACAAGATTCACCGGCCCCGCCCTTTTAACTACTCTATATGGTCCTCGCCACCTCGGAGCTAGTTTCCTGCTCTGATTGCGGGCGCAGCCTCATTTACTCTCAATACGAGGCTTCCTTCCTTCAACTCAAGAGGGCGCACTTTCTTGTCATCAAAATGAGCATACCGGTTCTGTGCCTTCTTGGACGCTTCAGCTGCAATATTCCATGCATTTCTCATTTTCCAAGGACCTCTGAAGGATAGTCCTCCCCATATGCAACATTATGTCTGTTAAGCAGACCTGAGGGGAAATTGCATGAATTACCAGTAAACAAATGAGGGGTTGAGTGTTAATCGATTGGTGGATGGCAGTATTCAAGACTAATTGAACATAGGGTAGGTGTTCATCCCAGGTGTTTGCATCATGTTCAGTAAGGATTGCAAGCATATCCTTGACTGAACGATTAGTCCGTTCCGTCATTCCGTTTGCTTGTGGGTGGTAAGCTGTTGTAAAAGCCGAAGTTGTCTCTAAAATCTTACAAACTTCTCTAAATATATTCCCATTGAATTCTTGACCCCGGTCAGAATCCTAAAACCCCGGACCCCGGACCTCCTAAAACTTTAGGAGGTCCGAATACAGTAACAAACCTACGCAAGAACGCATCTGTAACCGTACGAGAATCCTTCTGAGGTAATTCAACTAGTGTAGTGTACCTAGACAAATGGTCAACTAGCACCAACACGTATCTATTCCCTGAATGACTGTGATGTAAATCAATCAAATCGGCCCCTAAACGGTCTAAAGGTTCACGAATTTCAGGAAATTCCTGAAGTGGGGCTTGTACCTTAAGGGTGCCTTTCCTCCTCTGGCAACGAGGACACGACTTCACGAAATTGATTACTTCAGAAAGTAATCCTGGAAAATAAAATAGAGACTTTGCCTTTAAGTGGGGTTTAAAGACCCTCGGATGTCCGGCAATTTTCGATGCATGCGCAAGCTTTAACGCTGATGACTGCAACGTGTCCGGAATAACTAGTTGAAATACTGCCCTATCATTCTGGCTAATAACATAATACAGGACGCCCTGTTTCATTTCAAAATCATGAATAGGTAAATTCTTTTTCTTTTTCGGGTATTTTCCTCCTTCTAAATACTCAATAATTTCTTTCCATCTGGGCTCGCTCATCTGGTATTCTCTCATTTTATCTGATGGAATGGTTTCAATATTTTCATTAACTTGAACTGCCGCTATGTTTCTACCTAGCGTATCTGGAACAACATGTGCTGATCCAGGCTTGTACAAAATCTGGAATGAGTGGGCCGAAAGTTCGTGAGACCAGCGTGACATTCGTGGGCATTTTGTTCGCTTCTTAAATATGTGTGTTAACGCTCGATGGTCTGTGTAAATTACAAAGTGACGCTGAAATAGGTAAGGTTCGAAGTACCTAACTGATTCTACTACTAGCTGCCAGTGCCTCCCGATCCGTAGCTGAATAACGAACTTCAGGTCCTTTGACCTTTCTACTGAAATAGGCTACTGGATGGGGTAAATTATCCGCATCTCGCTGAATTAAGCACCCGCCAATAGCTAGCGCTAGCGTCGGTGTGCACCTCCCACTCTTTCTCGAAATCAGGAATAGCCAATACCGGTGTCGTGATTAGTTGGTCTTTCAGTTTGCGATAGGCCTCGTCATGCTCAGATTTCCACACAAACTTCGCGTTTTTCTTTGTCAGATCAGTCAGGGGTGCTGAAATGCCAGCGAAACCTTCAATATGACGACGAAAATATCCGGCCGCCCCCAAAAACCTAGGCACGTCCTTTGCTGTCCTTGGAGTAGGCATATATGTCAGCAATGGCGCGGCAAGAATTTGGGTCTGGTCGGATACCGTCTGGGCACACCTAGAACCCCAGAAATTTAAATTTTTGAGCCGCCAGGGTGCACTTCTGAACATTAAGTCTGAAACCTGCCTGATCTAACAACGTCAACGTCTCAGTCAAGTCCCGTAGGTGTTCCTCAAACGTCCTGGAATATATCACAACATCATCCAGGTACGATAAAGAATGCCTACCCAGGACCGGGCTGAGGATGTAATTGATGGCCCTCTGAAACGACGAAGGCGCTGTCTTTAAACCAAACGGCATCCTACGGAACTGATAAGTGTGCCTACCATCCGAGAATGCTGTTTTATCCCTATCCTGTTCCGCCACCGGAATCGCCCAATACGCCGATTTCGCGTATAGAGTTGTTGGAAATTTCCAACACTTATCATCCATTATTATATTATGATAAATTACCATTAACTTACTAATTGCAGTAGTTCTTAACACCACTAACAGTAGTGTTAATATAATTTAATCTGAGCATATTGCTGATAATATTACTCCTGGTAATGTAAATCGAGAGTTATTATTTGAAATTATTTAGTAACAGTTTTTATTCTGTTACGATCGAATGCTCTGGAGAAGTATAAATAACATCTCCATTTCTCGCTAGAGATCATTTATCGAGAATATTATAATTATTAAATCCCTATAATTCCAACCCAGATCATATTGTCGCATTTCATCCATAATTGCGCGGAAAAGAATATTTCGTGTTTAATAATTTCCGTGGTGAATGCGAGAGCGGGCAGGAGGGAGGCGGCGTCGCCATTAATCAAGAAGGCTTGGTCATGAGGCAGCGTGGGTGAAGCACATGGCAGTTGCTGGGAATTTTATCGACAAGAATTACGTTGATACCCAGTTAATAAGTGAAATTTACTTGCCTATGTGTTCTCTAGTGCCTCAGCAGTTAATAACGCGTCTACAATTAATACCAGGACCCGTAATTAAGTGTGCACAGCAGTGAACATTGAGTCCGGCAGACGCTAATTTCGGCAAACCTCAGTACTCGGTTACGCTCACAGGTTTTTCTCTGGTTTGATGCATCAAAGTAGATAGTGCCTTTGTGAGTAGTTTGTCGTCAGGAAGAATGAACATCAAAATTAACATGTTAGTAATGTTTATTACTCATCTCAGTTTCATGAATATCTGAACATAATTTGTAGCCTAGTCAATTGCTACTTTATATTTCTTGTATTACAGCGTGTATTTGAGGTGCCAGCAAGATTCTCATCAATCGTGTTATTTACCTCGAGTTCTTTCTCTATGGGGATTTCGTGACCACGAGGACGAATGATGAACTGGCGTTAGAAATCGTCTTACAGCTAAGACACATTTTTCTTATAAATTTATTCAATTTGATTATTGTTTTTATAATTCATATAGCAATTTCCATAGAATGATTCTTGCCAGATTTGGTAATTAATGTTTATGCTTTAACTGTGCTCAATATTTATGCTCGGTGATTAATGATGATTATAATTATAATTTGATTACCATATATTTGAATATATTGTAGTTAGATTTACCATATTATTAATACCACAATGAACTAGTGACGAACCACACTGGTTCCAAGATATATATGAACTTCTAGAAATAACCCCCCCAATGTTGATATTTGAGGCTTTGGCTTTAATTAATAATTACAGTCTTCATTATTTTCTAGTGATTATTTCTTAAATGAGTTTCCATAGACACTGGTTCTCTAGTGTCATTCAAATGATCACTTTTATTTGTTTTCCCTCTTTTCTCAAAAGTGGGTGGTCCTTCGAGTTATTTCAATACAATAATTAAATAATTTAATTTCTGAGTTCAAGCCCCAGATACCCAACAAGAGTTGAGAAATACTTAGCAGCACCAAATTGATCTATAATCTCCTGTATTCGGGGCAACGGATACACATCACCCTTAGTTATTTCGTTCACCTTCCGGTAGTCAACACAGAAACGATAACTATCGTCCGGTTTCCGAACTAGCACAACAGGAGAGAGCCACGGTGACGTACTAGGCTCTATCACGCCCTGTCTCAACATTTTCTGGCACTCCTCCCTGATAACGTTCTTTGCCAGTTCCGGCAACCTCCACTGTCTCGTGTACACAGGCAAATGATCACCAGTTGGAATGGTGTGCTCGATCTTATCAAGGAGACCAATCTGATCATCCTCTGTCGCAAATAATTTAGGGAATTTTCGCAAAACTCCTCTCAGTGCCTTCCTATCCGCCTGTGTAACATGTTGCAAATCAAGTGCTGAAATTAATTTTTCTACTTCTTCTACCTTCTGTGCAACATTTCTCGTCTCATATTGTACTTTTGATGGAGTTTTAGTATCTAACATGTTCAGTGCACTACATTGTGCAGTGACGGATGGCATCTCAGCTGACTCATTGTGAAAGATTTCTGTGTCCTCCACCATGGTTCCCTGAGATACCCTATCACCTGCCCTGAAGCGAAAAGTCTTATGTGAAAGATTGACAACTGGAATGAGTGCACCTTTATCGAGCACTTCATTTTAGTGATGAGGAATTAATAAGCTATCACATCTCCCAGCCACCTGAAGGGTGGTACCTGGTTGTATGTGGCGTCCCACGGCTACTTTAATAAATTTAACAGAATGTGGTGGACAGCTCTGTTTGGTCAATGCATGCAATGCGCATGACCTCTTAACTGTGTCTGGAAGAGACTTAAAAATCAATTTTGGATAGTACGTATTATATTTCTGCTTCCTCTTAATTGAAGCTACAACTGGGGGATGGTCGATCATCTCCACTGGGTAGGAAGTCTGTCCCAACTGCAACCTGCAGTTCCTAGCCCTTTTTGAGCAGACAAGGAATAATCAAATCGCGACAGAAAATCAGTTGCCATTAAGATGTGACCAGAAAAATCAAGGTTCTCTACGATCGTATGTGTGAGGCGCAATTCCCCATCAATCTCAAAGTTAACTGTACCTTGACCCACGATCTCAATCTTTTCCCATTGACCNCGGCGACTCAACGCCAGAGTGGGTGCCGAGCACAACATTTGGCCCACTTGTCTGGGTAAATTCGGCATAGGGAGGATGAATGAGAACGGGCAACGTCTGCTAGAACTCTGCTGCCTTCATGGTCTCTGTGTCACCAACACGTTCTTGGCACAAAGCCTCAACACCGAGTATCTTGGAGACACCCCAGATCCAAGCACTGGCACCAGCTTGACCTGATTCTTACCAGGCGTGCAAGTTTACCCAGTGTCAAGATTACGCGTAGCTACCAGAGTGCTGTCTGTGACACCGACCGCTCCCTGGTCTGTAGCAGGGTCAAGATGCAACCAAAATTAGATTCATCACTCAAAAAAGACGGGCAGACCTCGCATCGACACCACTAAGACCCGAAACCAGGACAAGGTGAAAGATTTTGCACGAGTGCTCGAGGAAGCTCTCCCTGGCCCAGCCGGGGTCACTGCCTGTAAAAGATGGGAGCACTTCAGAGACGCTGTGTTCAACGCTGCCATTTCCACCTTTGGCAAGAAGACCAGCAGGTCGGCTGACTGGTTCGAGGCTCACTCGGAAGAGATGACACCTGTCATTGAAGAGAAGAGAAACGCCTTGGCAGCCTACAAAGCCTGCCCAAGTCAGCGCAACTTACAGATCCTTCGGGCCATCCGCTGCAAAGTACAGCAGAGCGCCAGGCGATGTGCCAACAACTATTGGCTCCAGCTCTGCTCCCAGATACAGACTGCAGCGGATACAGGCAATGTAAGGGGAATGTATGACGGCATCAAGCAGGCCCTCGGCCCAATCCAGAGGAAGACCGCTCCTCTGAAATCTGCCACTGGCGAGGTGATTCAGGACCAGACACTGCAGCTGAAGCGCTGGGTCGAGCACTACTCTGAGCTATACGCCAGGGACAATGTGGTCACCGAAGACGCCCTGAGCGCCATTGAGTGTCTGCCTGTGCTAATGGAGCTCGACAGCGAACCGACCCTCGAAGAACTCAGTGATGCCCTAGACTCCCTTGCTCCTGGTAAAGCTCCTGGCAAAGATGGCATTCCTGCTGAGACCTTGAAGTGCTGCAGAGGTAGCCTGCTCATGGAGCTGCATGAAATTCTCTGTCTCTGCTGGGAAGAAGGAGAGGTGCCACAGGACATGAGGGATGCCAGGGGCGACTGCAACAACTACCGTGGAATCTCCCTCCTCAGTACTGTCGGAAAGCTGTTTGCTCGAGTCGCATTGAAGAGGCTCCAAGTACTTGCAGAGAGAGTCTATCCAGAATCACAATGCGGATTCAGAGCTGACAGGTCCACAATCGACATGGTCTTTTCCCTCAGACAACTGCAGGAGAAATGCAGGGAACAGAAGCAGCCACTCTTCATAGCCTTCATAGATCTGACGAAGGCCTTCGACCTCGTCAGCAGGGATGGCCTGTTCAAGATCCTTCCCAAGATCGGATGCCCACCCAGGCTCCTCAGCATCATCAGATCTTTCCATGAGAACATGAGGGGCACCGTGGTCTTTGATGGACTAACATCAGACGCCTTTGACATCCGAAGTGGAGTAAAGCAGGGCTGCGTACTGGCTCCAACCCTATTTGGGATTTTCTTCTCAGTTATGCTGCGGCACGCCTTCGGATCTGTCACGGAAGGCATTTACCTCCGGACCAGGTCGGATGGAAAGCTCTTTAACCTCGCCAGGCTGAGAGCCAAGACGAAGGTTCGGCTGAGGTGTCTGCGCGACTTCCTTTTCGCCGACGACGCAGCAGTCACTGCCCACTCAGCCAAAGACCTCCAACGGCTCATGACCCGCTTCAGCGAGGCCTCTCAGGCTTTCGGACTCACCATCAGCCTGAAGAAAACACAAGTCATGGGACAAGGAGTGGACTCCCCACCTGAGATCGGCATCTCCGATTCCAAACTGGAAGTCGTTCACGACTTCGTGTACCTGGGCTCCACAATCTCTGACTCCCTCTCTCTTGATACGGAGCTAAACAAACGCATCGGTAAGGCATCTACTACCATGTCGAGACTGACGAAGAGAGTGTGGGCCAACAATAGGCTGACTGAGTATACTAAGATTCAGGTTTACAGAGCCTGTGTCCTGAGCACTCTCCTTTATGGCAGTGAGTCTTGGACACTCCGCGCCCGTCAGGAAAGACAGCTGAATGCCTTCCACATGCGCTGCCTTCGACACATCTTGGACATCACCTGGCAGGACAAGGTGACAAACAACAACGTCTTAGGGAGAGCAAGAATCACCAGCATGTACACAATGCTGAAACAGAGACGAATGCGCTGGCTCGGGCACGTTGTGCGAATGGGCGACGGCAGGATCCCCAAGGATCTCCTGTATGGAGAGTTGATGCAGGGAAAGCGTCCAACAGGCAAGCCCCAGCTACGGTACAAAGACCCAGGGGCCAGATTCAGGAAGGTACTTATGAAGGTTTATCTTCTTAGCTGCGAATGTTTTCCTTTTAGCCCCTTCGTGGCGGCTACGTCGGTATTCAGGTAGCTACATTAAGTGGAAAAACCTTCGTAAGTTCATTCCGGGATCTAAGTGTGGTTTCGACCACTCATAGCTTTACGTAAACTGGATATAACTCAATTTTTCTCTACTACTTAACACTGGGATCGATTTTAAGATTTTGGAACGTAAACAAAGATTATAAAAATTGAATCTAGTGAAGAGGAGTCCTTCGTGTTAGTTATATATGCATTCTCTGCTTGAAACTTAAAGTAAATATGTCCTTTATGATAGTAGAATTTGTTTTATAATAGCAAGATATTATACCCGTAGTTATTAAGTAAATAAACACTGGTGAACATGAAATATGAGAGAAGGTTTAGTTCATGAAATATGATCATTTACTATCACCAAATGCCTCTGTTCACCTAGTAGTAAGGGTGTACCTAAGCTATACATACCCTTTTCTAATTTATTTAGTTTGGTTTTATTTTGAAATTAAATCTGGGTGAGACATAAAATAAAAATATGCTGCACAAATGATGTTAGTAAGGAGAAGGGTAAAAATGTCAAAGACTTTATTCATTGAATACTTAAAGCTATAATTATGACTATATAGACTATTAAAAAAGAGAGAGGGAAGTAGGGGTCCAAGACCTCTTCCTGTTATACAATTTGGGTGTGGAACAAGTAATTATCAAAAGAAGGCACCATGCCGGGAAGGCTATGTAGCAGTAAGGCAGTGAGGTGAGGCAGCTACTTATTTGAGAAAAGCTTATTTTATTTACCTTATAAGCTGAGGCAACTTATTTTATTTGAGGAATACTCAGCTGATTCCTCTACATTTAGCATGGAACAAATTTGTGTCCAAGACCTCTTCCTGTTACACAATTTGGCTGTGTGTAACCAAACTAGAAGTGCTCTACAAATCAAGGGACCCAGAATGTGGAATGACCTCCCGAATCATGTTAAAGGCTGTACCTCTCTCAACCAGTTTAAGAGTTAAACCAAGTACTGCCTAATTAACTCCATGTAACCTAACTTACCTCCTAAATGTCAACCCATGTCTTGCTATTTTTTAAACAACGCTGTTCACCAACATGTGCAATTTCTGATTTATGCTATGTTAACCCCCCTTTTTGTATTTTTTATTCCTTCTTTCAACACAATTTATACCTAATCCCGATTACTATTAATTTTAGTCTAAGTGTTTTTTCCCCCACACCTTGCCCGAAATGCTATGAGTATTAGTGGCTTTAGGTATTGTATGTACTAGCTCTGTCTATAAATCCAACATTGTTTGTAAATCAACTGTATGCACTTTTCCTGAATAAAATGTATTTATTATATATTTTTTAATCAGTAAGTATTAAAGAAGGCACCAAGCTGGGAAGGCTATGTAGCACCATTGTGTAACAATAAACCAAATTTTTTTTAACAAATAATGCACCTGTATGGTAAAACAAATCCTGTCAGCTGTAAAAATATTGATGCAGTTATTTAAATGAAAAATATAATGAAAGAAATATTACTGGTTTATTTTTATCCTATCTTTTTGTACTGTACAGTATATCCAAGGAAGTGAAAAATTGAGACATAATGCACAATTTAATGAATGATTAGCATGGATTAGCAGTTCAAAAGAAATATGACTATTACATATCAACATGAGATCTTAATGATCCATGGTCAACATGATTTAATAAGGATAATACAGTACTGTATTTGTAATAATACAAACTATAATTTAAAATCTTTATTACTGATTTTTTTTATTAAGAAGATTAGGTATACACAGCAATGTGCTGCTACCCTATTCTATATGGAATATTACACAGTGTAGATACAAAACTAGCTATAAGTTTATCTAATACTCCCATCTCACAGGATGGTTAGACATACTGTACATGGAATCAATTTAGAAAATACCAGCCTCAATACAAAAAATAAATCAACTCTGACTAAACAACTCTTCTCAATTTTCACAAGAGGTAAGCACTGAATCATGGAAACATTATATTATAATTACTCTTACCAGTTTCTACAAGACTCCTCTCAAACAATGTATTTTTAAACATGTTTAGGTATACACAGCAATGTGCTGCTTCCCTATTCTGTATAAAGGACCACACAGTGTAGATCAAAAACCAGCTACAAGCTCATCCAACATCCTCACCTCACAGGATGGCCAGTCATACATGGAATTAGGAGAGAACAAAATACTTAATGCTGATCTATTAGCCTCCACTGGCAAAATCTGGGTGCAGCACATGAATATCTTCCAATATTCCTGAGTGTATGAAGTAATTACAGAGCTCAAAATACCTCATACCATTTGGTATGAAGTCACTGATAACAGGGCAATCACAGATATGGTGTTAGAAAGTATGTTCTCTCAAGTAGGACTGAAAACAGATGTTTTTTTTTCCACCAAGAGGGCTATAAACCCATGGAACCGCCTACCCGCTGAAGCCGTAAATGCCAAATTCCAGCTCAAAAATATCATTAAGACAATTGGCGGGCTCTTTAACAAGCCGCCGGCTTTCTGTCCTCTTCGAGGCAACTACATAGTTAGTGGCCCTTGGGTAAATTCAGTAAATATATACAATAATTGTCAGCGCATCTTCCGAGCAACAAGGTCAGCTACACAGTATCTCTTAGAATTACGTAGGTAAACAACAAATGTAACATATTTGTTTACTACAATGTCGGTGCTGGCTGTAGAAGTTGAAAAAACATTGTTTTACTTCGAAATATACTAATTTTATAAGAAAATTCGACGTAAATAGGAGGCAGTAGAGCTCCGATAAGCCAGCGCTAAATCTTCAATATGAAGAATGTTGCTGCTCTCTGATTGGCCAAACGAAACACAGTAGTGATCTCTGATCGGCACGCAGGTGAACCAACAAATTTCTTCCTAAGTACACCTTATTGAATTGCACCTAAGCATCTTCTTAGGGCACACTTAGGAACCTTCGTAGCAAACCCACTTACGAAGAAATACACGGAGCTTCCTGAATCTAGGTCCTGGTAACTAGAATGAGAGTTGGGATGATTTCTGGAGTAAATTCGTGGATGCAGTAGACTCTAAAACTAACATCCCTCAAACAACCAAGTTCTCTTATTTACAAGGCTTGTTACAAATGAATCCTTGAAGGTAATATCTAACACTGACCAGTGATGGTTACGATCTAGCTGTTCAATTGCTTAAGAGCAACTACGATAACAAGGAAAGAACTATTACTATCTTAGTTCAAAAATTGCTGGATTTACCATCTGCTAATAATTCTACAGATTCTATCCAAACTTTCAGGTGCATTTACCTCCAATTAATATTATATATTCAACCTTATTTACTTTCATATTTGATTTACTCTGGTGAAGAACCAGCACCAGAATAATGCTAGGGTGTATTAATCTTTTAGCATGTAACCCCCCAATTTTGTGTAGTTAATTTGACTCCATTTATATAAGCATTACAGTTTTAACAAGATCCATAGGGCACTAGTTCCTAGGATCAGTTTTTCCATTGTCTCTTTGTTTTCCACTTTTTCTCAAAAAGTGGTGGTCCTTCATAGCTATCGAAGTATATATATTTATTTAATTATTAGTTATTGGATTCAGGTTTTCCCCACACAATGGACTGTTTAATTTTTTCCAAGGTGGGAGTTGTATTAGGACATCATCTACATATCCAACTTGTTGTGTTCCTTCCGGAAAGTTAATATTTGCAATGGCATTCATAAGTACATTGAATAGTGTGGGGCTTAAGACTCCTCCTTGGGGGATACCGAGTTCCATATTCATTGTTCATGAGATTGCTCCATTGAAGCAGACCTTGGCTTTTCTCCCTGTGAGATAGTCTTCAATCCATTTCATGAGTCTCCCCTTGACGCCCATGCATGCAAGCTCGTCCAGGATCGCAATCCCCTGTGCTTTGTCGAAAGCTCCTTCGATGTCGACAAATACAGAGTGCTTAGCTGTGTCATTAGCCAGGTAATTAACTGTACAATTTGCTGTGCTCTGTTCTTTAACAAATCCATTGACCCCTTCCCCTAGCCTGGCTATTTTGTGCAACAGTCGGTTTAGAATTATCCTTTCAAGCATTTTGCAAGTGCATGACATGAGACTGATAGGTCTGTAATTGCCAGTGTCATTGGGCTTCGGTATGGGAACAATTATTGCATGTTTCCATTGTGTGGGCCACACACCACTTAGGAATGATTTGTGAAACAGGTGGAGTAGTGGATTCCCAGAGACTTCACACAGTGCATTGAGTATGTCGTAGGTGACGCCATCTTCACCAGGTGCTGTACTTTTACCTTTTTTCATAGCCCTCTTTACTTCCTGGGCTGTGATTGGTTCCCCATACAAGTCATCACTAGATTGTGCTCTTGTTAGCCTAATCCTTCTGTCATTATGTCGGAAGAGCTGTTCCCTGCTTATTTCTGCAGGGAGGGAGGAGGAGGATATGCTGCATCACTCCACTTGTGAATTAGTTCTTCAGCCTTACCCTGGTGGTCTTTGTGAGCCACAGGCCGGGTTCTGCCCCCCTTAGCTATCTGAATTTTTGCCCATACTTGTCTTGCAGATGTTTCTCTTCCAACAGAGCTAGTGAATTCAAGCTTCTCTTTCCCGCTCTTTAATCTTCTCTTCCCTGGCTACTTGACACACAGTTTTAAACAGCTCTTGGTTGCTGTCAGTGGGATGTTTCCGGTACTCTCTACTCATGCTCCTTACATTTGCATTGAGCATCTTTATGTAGTCGTTCTCATACCATTTTATTTTCTTCTTCTGAGGGTTACTGCGCCCAGGCGTACGGCGCGGAACTCTGAGACAGTGCTCAATTTGGTTATTAAGGTCATCAACAAATGTATCAGTGTCTTCTGGGATTTAGTATTCCGTGAACCAGTCACTCATCCTGTTTATGAAAAGTAGCCTCATATCTGGTCCGAGCGATAACCTTTTTCTTTTATTTGTCTCTTTCCTTCTCTTGCACATGTCAACGGTGGTAATCAGTGCCCAGTGGTCACTACATAAACTGTGTACAATGTGTGTACTGGCATCCGTGTCCTGTGCATTCAGCAGGAGAGTCTAATCTTTCGCCTCTGAGGTAAGTTGGCTGTTCGTCACCCAGGACTCTAAGGTTTTCACTTCCCCTGACATAGAGTGACAGTTTTCGTCCATTGACATTGGGCTGATGACAGTTGGCATCAAAGTGTGGGTGCTTGCCTTTAAGGTCACCAACCAGCAGGGTAGGTTCTTCATTAACAAACTCAGGTAGTGTGTCAAGGTCAAGTTTACTCTGTGGCGCATATAGGTTGATTATATGTAGGGCATTATTGTTTAAGTGAAGGGTTACCCCCAGCGATTCATAGTCATCCTCCATGTGAAGATCATCAATAATCTGTGCAGGTATATTATTGCTGACATAGGTAATAAGACCCCGTTTCCTGGCCCCAGAGTGCAGGGGAAAACTTGCGATAACCGCTGAACCTTGGGTTGAAGTCATTACCCCCTATAGTGTCTCTTGTAGCACTATGACATCAGTTTGGTGTTCACGAGCGTATTGTATGATGTCATTAAGACTACCGCGAACGCCATTGTAGGATAGTGAGACTTTCTTCACCGTGGTTATCCATCGTGGAGGTGTTGGTCATCAGATGTACTGTGTGCGGTGTTGTTGCTGGTGAGAGTGTGTGCACTGGTGGTGTATGTGGTGTTGCCCCACCGTCATGTGCTGGTGATACTGTTTGTATGGGTGCCAGTGTTCAATGGTGTTGTGTACACTAGTGTCGTTGTGTTCACTGGTGGTGGTGTTGTGTTCACTGGTGGTGGTGTTGTGTTCACTGGTGGTGGTGTTGTGTTCACTGGTGGTGCTGTTGTGTTCAATGATGGTGGTGTTGTGTTCACTGGTGGTGGTGTTGTGTTCACTGGTGGTGGTGTTGTGTTCACTGGTGGTGGTGTTGTGTTCACTGGTGGTGGTGTTGTGTTCACTGGTGGTGGTGTTGTGTTCACTGGTGGTGGTGTTGTGTTCACTGGTGGTGCTGTTGTGTTCACTGGTGGTGCTGTTGTGTTCACTGGTGGTGCTGTTGTGTTCACTGGTGGTGGTGTTGTGTTCACTGGTGGTGGTGTTGTGTTCACTGGTGGTGGTGTTGTGTTCACTGGTGGTGGTGTTGTGTTCACTGGTGGTGGTATGTTCACTGATGTTGATGTGTTCACTGGTGTTGATGTGTTCACTAGAGGTGTTGCGTTCACTGGTGTTGATGTGTTCACTGGGGCAGCGATAGCACTGAGTCTGCTGTTATGTGCCGTGGCTCATGTTGCATCCTCATGCACCAAGTTGCAACTTGCTGAACTCGCCTGAAACAAGTTCAGGTCCTGCAGAATTTGAAATATGTCCTCCTGGGTCTTCTGGATTGTATATAGGGTATTCTCAAGTTTATTTTGCTTGCTCATTAATTCTTGCATGAGTGGGTGATTTTTTATCACGTGGGTAATCATTGCTTCCATATCGGGAGGCATTGTTTCATCTGGACCCAGTGAGGTGTTGGCTGGTGAGTGAGGAGGAGGGGGAGTGGTAGGTTTGGGGGGGGAGGTGTAACACGTGGGGGGGGGGGTCCGATGCGTCTCGAACCCCCTCTTATTTCTCTCTCTGCCCATATTCTTACTTTAGTTCTCTACCAAGGAACCCCAAAACTTTTACTTTTAGTCGACCCCACGCCACGTGGTCTCAAGACGATTGACCGACTTGAGATTCTACAACCCGTATGACGTGGACTAGGCTTCTAGCAAAACCCTAGGGTCGCCTTGTCGCCGCCACCACCAGACCAGCAAAACTGAGCAATGATCGAGGTCTGGATCGATCATGCTAATCAATCAACCTTGGGGCTTGATCCCCACTAGGAAACATATGACTTTGGATTTTAAGTGTGGAATTAATTAAAAATCAACGGTAATGATGAATTCCGATTTGGTGTTAGAATCAGCGCACAATTCAACTCGGCCTCGTGGGGACCACGTGACAAGGACAACTTCACATAAATACACAAAAATGGAAATAATGAAAATGCACATTACTAACTAAATGGTTTATTCAAAACTAAACAAAATCTAAATAAATGGAGCCCTCCCTCAACTTAACACGCCCTGACTGGCAATGATTGGACCTATCCCTATAAAAACTAGCAACTATACCTTCTACAGACCAGCTGGGTGTTCGTGCTGTCTGGAGGCCGATGATGGGAGGCCACCTTTCCCGAGTCGCTCTTGAAACCACACTAATCTCTCCTCATCTGATCTTCCCCAGACCAGAGCATTGTATTGTTCCGCTTAGTATCTAAGTTACTTGTAGGGTTTGAGTTTTAACAATTAACCTCTGTTGCACTGAATGATCCAGATTGGTTGAATTATTTTACTGAAGTTAAATTACACAAGCATCTTAAGGAAGAGCTATTCCCAATTACAAAATGGCTATTTGACCTTTGAGAAATAGAGGACATGGAACCTGGGTGACCTATGACTGCCAGGTCACCCAAATCCTCCGCGCAAAGTCTAGTCACGGCTCGTGACGTCACTGATGGTGACTTAACTCAATAATTAGAATACTCTTGATATTATAAACAGTAATACTATACAATACAATTTGAATACAAAATGAATGAAGGCTAATTTCTCTAAATAAGTGAATACTATAGAATGATTCATTATACGAAACTTGTGAACAAAGGTGTCAATTATTTTCACCGCGAATTCCCTGGGAGATGCGCGTTGCTGGGGTCAGGGCCTTACATGAGACTTCTGGAACCTTCTGGATAATTCTTACAACAAACCTAGTTTGTTACAACCCCCCCCCGCACAAGCACTTAGTAAACCTTGTTAATTTGTTAAAAATAACGAGGTTTAGTATCCAAACCCACAACTCAACTCATGCCACAAACAAAAGCTAACCTAACTAAGAAAATTTTTGACAGTCATTAGAGTGTCCAACATCATCATAATAAACATGTTCAAATTCATAAATTTCTCAGCTGTCAACTGACAGCAATCCTCCAACATCAGGAAACATACATCCTACCCTTACTGGCATAGCTAAATAACATGTCCCTATTCTAACAGCAAAGACTAGCTATTAAAATCTCTTGGCTCTTCACTAGCCAAGCTCATGTGTCCTCTAGAGCCGGCCACACCGTGCTCAAACATAAAACATAAAAGTTATAACTACAGACTGAACTTTCAGGCATCCGGGAGCGTACTACTGAACTATCAAGTTCACATCCGTGTACTATCCACTCCCCAATCAATGTCAACCTTGACATGCTAAGGAACACACCTAACGTTTATTACATGTATCTAAAATGTAAAAAAAAAAATCCTATAC
This sequence comes from Procambarus virginalis, assembly GCA_020271785.1. Classification (NCBI taxonomy): domain Eukaryota; kingdom Metazoa; phylum Arthropoda; class Malacostraca; order Decapoda; family Cambaridae; genus Procambarus; species Procambarus virginalis. The sequence continues at coordinate 38,188 of WNGS01135352.1, forward strand.
TATATCACAGGTTCAGCTGACTGTGCAGCCAAGTGTCCGCACTCACTAGAAGAGTGTCAATGTTTATATTGGTCCGCCTCTCCTGTGTTCAAACATTCTGAAAAAAATAGCACACAACATAATTTTCCATAACCGTTTGTTCTGGGCTTAAACAATTACACAGGGGCTTCGATTTTGATTACTGACCAATTTATAGAGTAAAATTTCCATATACAGTATCATTATACAAGAATAATCATTTTAAATCTGTTTTTCAACATTATAAGGTATTGTGATTCTAAATCTGTTTTTCAACATTTAAACAAAAGTGTCCAGATAGTCTTTACACAGATGTTCAGAGCCAACTTTGTTTTTGTATCAATTGTTCATATTGAGAAATCGAGGAAAAAATCGATGCTGCTGGACGCTGAATGTAGTCGCTGACGATGTCGATCGATGTCGATCTTGCTTCTTCCCATGTGTGGACATCAACACCTGGTCCTCTTGTACTCCCATCCGGTAGTCTTGAATGACGACAGAGTGTAGTAGAGCTGAGTGCCAAGTGACAGCTGTAGAATACTGTTACTTCGGCCATTGATCTTGCTCCCGACAATCCACACGCCTTCATATCAATCACAGTTCACACGGCAGTCTTGATGTTAAACTTGACGTCGCAGATGACCACAGCAGAGCAGAACTGGATGTACCAATGGTGTCTCGTAACAG